>JBBYHK010000010.1:176617-220296 GCA_038382065.1 Adansonia grandidieri
CTTTTAAACAAGGGAGGAGTTGAGTATATTACATCTCATTAATTGGGAAAATAAATTGTAAATAGCATTAATTTATAACTATATATGTTTGAACATATGAAACGATGGAAAATAAATATATATTGGTGAGGTAGGACGACAGTAACAGTTGAAGGCATAGGTACAAATGGGACCTTGTGAAAATATTTAATTGTTAAGCACTTTTAGATAAGCGGTAGTTCTTGGAAAGGCTATTTAATTATAGATTCGATAATTTATATATGTATATATTTTTGTGTTAATTGTGTAAAGATAAACATAATAAAAATTATTAAATATGTAAAATTTTTAAATGTAAAAATAATATGTAAATTATATGTATTGTATTAATCAATATTTTAATGTATTATATCCTATTTATTATATATTTATTTTTATATTATGTTTAAGATTATCAAATTAAAACACCTATTTAGTCCCCACCAAAGATTGTAATCTGCCAAAAGTTTCTTTTTCTTTGACTTTTGGCTCTCTCTCTCTCTCTCTCTCTCAATCTCTTTCCTGTATTTATAAATAAGGAATTTGCTGCTCTTCTCTCGTGTTTCCATTGTTTTCCAAGCGACATATTAGTTGGTAGTATTTTGATTGATAGTTCATAGAAACACCAATATCCCATGTTTCGAAATTCCAAGGTAATCTAAAAGGTTAAAAAGAGGACAATCAAAGAGGAACTCTGTTTTGCTGCCAAATATTTCAAGAATATATTAGGGCGGTGTGGTTGGATAGGGTAAATATCTAAATAAATATGATTGCTTTTCTTTCTCATTGTTTTTAGGAAAAAAAAAAAAAAAACAGAAAAACCAACTTCTAATGCACCTTTGATTTTGATTTATATGGTTGTAAGAGTTTAATAATCCAACCAAATTAAGACCTCATTAATAGGTTTCGAATTGAAAGGTTCATATGTTACTTATGATACATTAATTGCATAAGAAAATAGTCTTGAATTTTATGAAAAATCAAAATAAATTCTTGATATTTTATTATATAAAATTAAAATTATGATCTTTTACGGTTCAAAAAAAAAAAAAACCCTCTTTAATAGTTAATTCATAATGTGTAGGGAATATCCCTCCCTTCATTTTCTAAAAGTTGGTTAATGTATGCAAAAATTAAATAATTTTCCTATAATTTGAAATCAATTACAACCCACCCTCCTAATGATCTTCTTAGCTAACCAAGTTCAAGCAGCTAGGGAGATTTTATTATTATTATTATTATTAAGAAGGGACATAATTAAAAGCTGATGGTTTATGGTTAATTTATTTGCACTATAAAATGGTTTGAGGAACAATCAATCATTTTAACTGGTAAATATAAGACTAATAATTAAGACCTTGCTAATTAACCAACAATTTAGGGCGAGATGTTGCAATTAATGGATTATTTAGGCAGATGAATGAAGACTAAACCAACCCAAAACCGACCAAAAAAAATTTGTTGTTGTTGAATTTCTAGGATTCTTCGCAACAAGAAATTGATGATATAGTCAAAGTGAGGCAACTACATGTGAGGATGAGAGCTACGACTTTTGACCTAAACAGTACAAATTATGGTCGGTGGTGCTAATATTAGGTTTGATTATTTATAAGCTTAGCTGAAAATTCATTGACGAGTATATACAACTAGAACGATGTCGATGTTCTTCCGTTTCATAGTGACTTTATATAGATACACACACTTGCCCATTGTACCACAAATTAAATGCCTATCCAATAAATTTGGAGTTTCCTAGCGTAAAAGTAGGGATGATAAAATCTAATCCGTTCAATGAATTTTGTCATAATCCATCCCGATTAGGGTGTTTTTTTTTTTTTTTTTAAATAAAGTGGGGCTGTATGGAGCATAGCGGTTTTGGTTTATATTTGTTTCACTTGGCCCACCCAAGTTTTAAAATTGCTATTTTATTAATTAAAATATTTTATATATCTTTTTTATGGTACATATTTAGATACATACTAAAATAAAAATTAAATTTACCATTTAACCAATAAAAAAAAAATTTATGTTGGAGGTTAAAATAAAATGTGGTCAAAGTATTACTGTTTTGGATGCTAGAATATGATTTTATTTTATTTTTTATTTTTGGATTAATACTTAAAATTAAAATACTTTTGAAGAAATAAAAGGGACCAAGTCAGTCCCTTTAATTCATCATTTATATGTATGTTAATGAGTTAGAGATTCAAGTGGGTATTAAGATTTCAAAGAGGGTATTTTCTTGTCTTTCCTTTTCTTTTCATTTTCCCCTTCCATATATCTGTGTTTAAAGTGGAAATCCAGAAAAATAATTGAAAAGAAAGTAATTGCAACTCATCAGTTGCTAGTTTTTATGATATATATTATATTGATACATCCATAACAAAATTTTTATAGTTCACAGGTGATTATAGAATGTAAATATACGTTTATTAATATATTGAAGAAAATTAATCAATTAATGCAATTTTAAAGGTTTTGATCATGTCCATTATTTTTTTTAATATACTTATCGTAACATAAGATCCATTTATAAATTATCAAAATCATACTTATGAATGGTGATTAAAATTATAATAATTACTAATTAATAGAAAAATAATGAAGAAGATCTAGGTCTCATAAATTAAATGTTCATTATTTCTTAAAGATCTATGCGATTATAAATATGATTTATTTGAAATTTTCGTTGACATGAATTTGATATATCCATTATGTGAGTTTTTTATAAGGTTTTTTTTTTTTTTTGAAAAAAAAAAAAGGAAATACTTTTGAAAAGAGAATAAGTAATGTAGTATTTTTTTTTTTAATGTAAAAGTGGATTGTTTTTGTAATTTTTTAAATAGAAAATATATTTATAAAAACGAGAATCCATAAATGTCCCTAGTTTTATATTATATTATATTATATTATATAACTTTTTTATATATTTTTTTCAATTGAATATTTATTTCTTAAACATCAAACTCAATTTAAGAAAATTTGTTATTTATTTAGGTAAAACAGACAATTGAGCACGAACCCGACAATATAGTATTAGTCTGGTTAAGGCCTGCCATTGCCTTGCCCACAAAGTAGCACATTATAATGACCTGGAACCCAACAGCTCTTAAACCCAAAGAAAGGAGCCCAAGCCTAACTGTTTAAGGCTTCATAATTTGCATGTATTTGGGCTCGGATCCTAGACTTTCGATGCTATCTCTTCAAGCACGACCGAGAACTTCTAACCCCATGACACTCGTTCTTCTCAACTGATTTCAAGGATTTCAGTTGTTTACCTTATCAAACCTGGTATCATTAATGGAAAAAAAAAAAAAAAAAAGAAGATTTAATCTCATAGTAATAAACTATAAAGAAAATGGTTATAGTTTCTTTTATCCAATACTGATTTAATTAATCAAAAGTGAAAGAAATGAAGAAAGAGGTAGCGCTTGCAGTAGTGGCCACGACGACTGCAACGGTCGTGGCGGTGGTGATTCTAGTAAGGCAATATTGGAAGCAAAAGAAGGACCGAAAATGGAAGAAAAGCCAAAGGATTATGCAAAAATTTGCAAGGGAATGTGCAACTACGGTCCCCAAATTATGGCAAGTGACTAATGCCATGGTTTCTGATATGGAAGCGTCACTTTCTTCATCAGATGAAGCAGCCAGTAGCCTCAACATGCTTGTTTCCTACGTCTCTCCTCTTCCCACAGGGTATAAAATTTTAGACCTAACTCTAGAAATATAGTAGGTAAATAGTACTACAAAAAAAAAGTGTTTTTTAGGAATGAGATAAGAGAACGTCAACGTCCTCTCAATATTAAATTTAATAGTACTAGATATGAATGTCATCTTTAAATTTATAGTATTAGGAGTAATGTCTCAAAACTTATGAACGATATATATAATTTTTTTTTAATTTTTGAAGACAATTATTAATTGTCTCAAATTCTTCTAAATTTTGTATATATAGTATTAATGTTTTTTTTTTTTTTGTTCTGAGTTGTTGCTTTGGTTTGCAGGATTAACGAGAAGGGTATGTACTATGGAGTGAACTTGAGAGAAACAAATTTTTTGATGGTGTGTGCGAGGCTGGAAGGCAAAAATGAGCCTATTTCTGATTTATATAGGGAGGAAATTTCTATTCCCTCCAATGTCATGCTTGGCACTTCACAAGTAAGCTTTTGCTACTGTTGAAAACGATATTACGATTTTTATTTTGTGATTTTGATTTTATCGTTCATCAGTTTTTACCTTAATTAGCAGGGAGTACATTTATCACGCCCAAAAAGTGTAAAAAAATGGCTTAGTTGATTTTTTTTCCCAATTTTATTAAAAAATACCAAGTTTTAATCGTATACATGAAACTTCTAAACCTTATTGGTCTTCATTCTTCAGGAATTATATGATTCCATTGCTGCAGAACTAGCAAAGTTTATCTTGGCACATCCCGAGAACAATGACGAAATAGCAAATGACAAGAAACTGGGGTTTACCGTGTCGTATTCAGCGGAACAAACTCCAGCCACATCTGGCACAGCTATTAAATGGAAGAATTTCTCTGCTGATGACACAGTTGAGTTATTAGAATTAAAAAGGAAAAAAAAAGAGAATATAATCTGAACTCTCAACCTTCTATGACTAGCCTAATTTTATGAATCTCACTGTGTAACCAGGAGGGAAAGGAACTGATCTGTAAATTCAATCAAGCTCTGGAAAACCATGGCGTAAATATGCGAGTTTATGCGTTAGTAAGCATCTTCATAACTTCATTTGCTTCCAATTACTCAAATAACATTGTTTATCACTATGTTGCTTCAACTCTTCATTTTCTTGAAGTATTTATGTCCGACGCTTATTCAGACATGGGTACGGAGATAAGAGCCTTTCTGAGTGAGCTAAGATTTGAGCAGGTTGATGATACGGTTGGAAATCTAGCCAGTGGTAGATACTATAATAAGGACAGTGTGGCTGCAATTACCTTAGGGATGGGCACAAATGCTGCTTACGTAGATACAGCTCAATCAGCTCCAAGGTGGCAAGGCTTATTGCCAAATAAAGGCGAGATAGTGAGTGACTATCTATATATTTGCTGCTCCTTTTTTTTTTTTCTTTTGCTTGGTTTATATTAACATAAAATTTGATGTTTTGAGCTTTGTTTTTTCATAGGTTATTAGCATGGAATGGGGAAACTTCAATTCCTGCCATCTTCCAATAACTCAGTATGATGCTTCTTTAGATGCTGAAAGTTCGAATCCAGGTTGCCGGGTAAGGCAAATACCTTTATATTTCAAATAACATAGTCTCAAACTGAAGCCATAAGTGTCATCCATATTTGATTCTGAAACCTTTTTTTTTATCCCAGATCTTCGAAAAGCTGATTTCAGGAATGTATTTGGGAGAAATTGTAAGAAGAGTTTTAGTTAAAATGGCCTCGGAAACAGCCCTGTTTGGTCCAAGTGTACCTCAAAAGCTTTTGATTCCTTACCTGCTAAGGTAAACAAGGGTTACGATAAAATTATTTTAATCTAATAATGCATCATTGCCTGCTTAATTGCATCTTATTTGAGCCCAGGATAATTATAAAAGAGAAAACAATCATTAATAATTGGCAATGTTTGTAAGAAAAAGAAGTGGCCATTTGGTGGCCATAGATAAGGATTGCATCTTAGATTCATTAACTCATTCATAAATATCTGATCTACTTTTGTCCTCCTTAGGTCACCTGATATGGCTGCAATGCATCAGGACACATCAGAAGATCGTGAAGTTGTGCATGAAAAACTTAAGGAAATGTTTGGGGTAAAGTTTCTTGCTCACTTTATGATTCCATAGAAATCTACTCCATGTATATCTACATTATATATATATATATAACCTATATTAATTGGGCTTGGATTAGCGTTAGGCATGGGTATGTGTCCCATGTGGATATATTCAGTTTTTCCCTATTTTTTCATATATTTTATTATAATCTCAAATCTCTATCGTAATATATATTAGATACAAATATCAAATAAAAGTACTCTAAAAAAAAATGAAAAGTCTGGATATCATAGTCTACATCAAACACAAGTGGACATAAAATAACATAGTCTAGATCAAACACATATAATGTTGGAGCTGGTTTCCAAATCCAATAGCTTTAAACATTGAGGTGATTTATGTTCTTCACTTTATCTTCTTTTCTCTTGGTTCAAGCTTGGAACTTCAGCCCTCATATTCAAAACTCTATACTTGGAAGCTTAAATAATCAATCCTGGTATTGAATGTTAAGAATCTTTTCAATGGTCATCAAATTGAAACTTTTATGTACCCAAACGCTAACTTCACTAGAACTCTCATTTTAAAACTTAAAAAATGTTGAAACAGTCTCATTGGCTCTGACAATTTCATCAAACCTCAGATCACCAATTCAACACCGATGGCAAGGGAAATTGTTGCAGAGGTATGCGATATTGTGACGGAACGCGCGGCCCGTCTGGCAGGGGCAGGCATTGTGGCGATTATAAAGAAGCTGGGGAGAATAGCCAACAGAAGAAGTGTGATCAAAATAGAAGGTGAGCTTTACGAGCATTACAGGATCTTCAGGAATTATCTCCACAGCAGTGTCTGGGAAATGCTTGGGAATGAGCTCTCGGACAACATAGTTATTGAACATTCTCATGGTGGTACTGGCGCTGGAGCTCTCTTCCTTGCCGCTTCTCAGAATCCTGACTCCAAGCTGATTTCCTGACACAATTATACTTATCAGCTTTCAGTATACATGTTGATGTCTTCATGTTCTTTTTTTTTAACCTTTTTTGCCTGGTTTGGTTTACTTAGGAAGCTACATCCATTAACCAAAAAAAAAAAATCTAGATATTTTGGTAATAAGGTATTGTTGACAAATACAGATTTTGAGCAAACGAGGAAAATTTTCAGCTGATTATCTGAAATGTTATGAAATTGAGATCTCGGGTTTCACTATTGATTAGAGGTGGTAAAATGAACTCGAATTTGAAAATTTATTTGAAAAAATTTAAGCTTGAATCCGAATCGGATCTGATTTGATCAAAAAGTAAATGGTCCAAATCCGAAAAAATGTGAACCCAAACCCGAGCCTGACCCAAACCCAAATCCGAATTTAATACTAAAAATAAATATGAAGAAATTATAATTATATAATTTTTAAAAAATCAAAAACTTTAATTATGAATTTTATTTTAATATTCTTTTAATAATTTAATTAAATATAAAAATCTCAAACCTAGGTCCTTATTTAACGTGCTCAAATCTGCCTATTAAAGCCATAATTACTAGTTATCATATTAAACAATATTTTTATTAATATTATATATTTTTATAATTAAATTAAAATAAAATATATTAATTTAAAATTACTGTTCTGAGTTTGATCAGGTTACTCTGATATAAAAATATGAGAACTTAGACCCAAATTCAATTGGACCTGATAGATAACCCGACCCTTAAATAAATCTATATATGATAAAATATTAAATTATCAAAAAATAAATCATATGAATTCAAGATTAACTTATGACTCTTAGTCCCAAAAGGACAAGCTAACATGGTTTTCTGTTGAACCAGATTAACAGAAGCATGGATGATATAACATTTGCAGCTTGAAAGATGTGTCAAAAAAACCATTCCAAACAATGCCTCATCCAAGGCAACCAGACAATGGGGTAATTGGTTATCCACTTGTAAATGGTAATCCAGGGTGTCAAAACCTGAAAAAAGTATGCTTTAGGAACAAGGACTAGTGCCCACTTGACCAAAAATGGTACATATTAAGCTATAGACAAACTGAAAATGGTACATATTAGCTGGTATAAAAAGCCAAACCAGCTAAAACACCGTTGTTTTGTTCCTTTGTCAACTTCCTAGAACATTAATGGAATTGGCCCAAGTTCCAGAAACAGCAGAGACAAAATGCAGTAAACTCTTCAGGATTGAACCACCCACGTTTCAAGAAATGCATTCAAAAAGTGAATCTTAAAAAACCTGAAATGATGAACTTATAACATGTTTTTTCACATCTTTAGTCGCTTCCAAATTCAATTTTGAAGCGTACCTTAGAACATTAGGTCGCAGAAAAGGGTCAGAGAAACTTCCTTTGAAAGCCCATACTCTCACTGGGCCAAAACTGCAAGAGGAAAAGCCGCTGCCTCGTGGCCCCTGGTCCCCTATTAATCCCTCCGAGCTGTTCCTGGACCACCCTTCTCTGTCTTAATTTCGTCTATTTTTAAACCCCCCCCCCCCCCAAAAAAAAATCGCAGTGGATCTACATCATTTACCATAAAAGGTAGTGATGAATTCAAAGATTATCACATCAAATCAAATAGGTATCTTACAATTTTGACGTCCAATCTCACACACACATCACCAATTGCAACCTTTCAAAGCTTTAGCATGTTGTCGAGGGACTTAAGGTCTGCAAATTTTTTCTTAGTTGGAATTTTTTCAATCTCATGTCTTTTTCAGTTCATCAGATCTGATAACCTAGCTTAACAATCCCTGGTTTTAATTAATAGCCACTGATGTTTGTATATAGTACAATTAGATGCCGGAAAAATCTTAGAGATATAAACTGCTAATCAAATAATTTTTTTTTGAGTATCAAAAGCTTCTTCCATTGTCAGACAGAAATGGAATCATTTCAATTTTTATGTGGTTTCAATTGGAAGCTCTTCATATTGATTGTAAAAACACATGCAGCCAAATTGATGCTTGTTATTTCAAATTGCGAGTATCTTTTTTCTTTTGTTGGATAATTGATTAAATTACAAACCAAATTGTGAGTGTCATTACATTCATGGGTTATATGAAAATCATATTTCAATATAAAGCAGTGAGTAGATTATTATTTTTTTAATAGTTTTTTCTCTCCGTACAAAATTGTAGTCTAAAAATAAATAAAAAATTACGTATATTTAAATTTAAATATCAAATTTATTAAATATTATTTTTATATTAAATATTTATATATTTTTTAATTAAATTTTTTAATTAAATAAATAATCATTTAAATTAGATCAAAGTGATCTAAATCATTAATTCTTGTGTTCATATTTAATTCAATTAAAATTGAGATTGGCTGACCAGCTTTATCAAACTAAATTAAATTTCTAGATTTTTTTTTTCTTTAGACGGTAAAGACTGCAAATCCTTTCTGTAAGGCTATGGAGATTCTTGATAGTCACCAAGCAATTATAAATTATTGAATTAAACTTACATATACAAGTTATGAGTATCACTCAATGGAGATGCAGCTTTTTTGAGTTTGACTTCATTCGGATTAAACTGATAATTAGTGGTAATAATGGCTTTGTGAACTTGAATTAAAGTCTTACTTTTCCCACCTATTTGAAATTAATTAATTAATTATATATATATATATATTATAAAATCTACTCATCTAATGCAAGCTTGCAATTGCAAATACAACAATGATTTTAGCTTATTCTTGGCTTACAACAAAAACAAAATAATTACACGAGCAATAGATCTAATGTAAGTCAATTTTCTATTGTGATCATAACTTTATTTTGACAAAACCACCTTGCAAAATTAATGGCTTCCAAATCATTGCCAGTGAAAGAAAAACCATCTATTTCCATTTATTTAAGAGAAATTTTGAGAGCATCACAATTACATTACATACTAACAAAACAAAAGGTAGAGTCTATATACGTACATCCTTAAAAAGAGAAAACAAAAAATCTTCAAATTAGTTTTCGATCATAAAATAGACGAGAATACTTGAATAAATACAAAAAAAAAAAAAAAACTTTGATTTGAAATAAAAAATTATAATATCAATATAAAATATTGTAAAATAAAAACTTAAGTTTAATCTGATTCGTTTATACAATCACGTTTAATAAATAATATTTAACCGATATAAAATTTAAACTTTAATATTTTTTCTACTCTCAAACTCGAATTTTTATTAAAAAAGTATAATAAAATCAACCAAGAAATAGAACTTTACCCTACAAGCAACCCATCTCTTCTTAGTCACTCCACTCCGTCCCCAAAAAAATGAAAGATGAAGAGAAATGATAATCCACTAATTACTTTATGTCACACAATGTTAGGAAGAGTAATGAAAACATTTTATATTTGTTTACACATCAAATCATAGGTGTTCTTCCTATTGTCTTGAATCAATGTGAATATTATTATTTAGATAAAAATGGGATATTAAGCAGGTGGGGAATACGAAATGCATTTGAGTTGGTGGCGACAAATGTGTCACAGTCAAAGAATGGTGATAAGAGAGATTTAAAATACAATGCATAGGAATAGTTAATCATTACCTTATGGCATTGATTTTTTTTTTTTTTAAGAATTAAGTACAAATGATATATTAATTATAAAATATTTTTTAAAATAATAATTAAATAAATTTTAATTAGTGTTTATAAAGATTAATTAAACGAACTCATATATATATTTGCAGGCTGAGACTTGAGATGCTTTAGTTTAGTGCTTGTAGTCATCCCCTCATGTAATTATCCCTTATCACAATTTTTTTTCTTCTAGTTTCATTCGGAGGTGAGAGGTCCCCATAATAATCTGGCCTCGAAATCACTTCTTTAAACAATTATGAATTTTCAATGAACATTTTTTCATTAAAAATATTAATTAATATCACTAGATACTCATTAAAATTATATTAAAAATAAATATATACAATTAAAAATATAATTTTAAATGTACTCAGTTAACTGCAAAGAAGTAAGCTTATGATTTGGAGAGAAAATTAGACCAATTTAAAATCTAAGGAAAACCGCTGAATCTGATGTTATTATAAAATTTATTTGATTGAATTTTGGCTGTTCCATTCAAGAAATGTGCATTCATTGTAGTCATTATCCATCTCTATTTTTCAGCTAATATTAGTACAATTCACAATATTTTAAGGGAAAAAAAACTTGCAGAATGCATAAGAATTAAGGAAAAAATCATTAAATTAATTTATTTTTAACATTATCCAATGTCCATGTCGTGTTGTATACACTACTCACATTCCTAACAAACCAAAAAATAAATAAAAATAAAAAAGTTAAGTAGGCTTTAGTGCCCTAGATAACAGCAATCACATTGTATTAGTAGCTAAAAAATTAAAAAATAAATCAATACAAAAAAGTAATAGTAAAATTTAAATTTGTATAATATAAATTATATATATATAAAATTTATATAAAATATATAAATACGAAATAAATATATAAATTATTAAATCATCATACTCGTTAAAAGCAAGAAGAAAGTGAAGAAGCCAAAGCCAAACAGGCAAAAACTGCAAATATTTGTTTTTTTGTTTCATAGGAAAGGGAGAGGGCTTAGTAAGTGGTGCAAATTGCAAAGGGTGAAGGGGACAAAAGGAACATGGTTCAAGGCAAGCAATGTTGGTGGATAGGTACAACGTGTTTTCTGGGTTGGAAAGAGCTTTGGGCTCGGTGATAAATTTTTTTATATCGTAGCCCAAAGGTTTTTTTTTTTCTTGTACTATGTGAAAGCTTGTTTGAAAAGAAAAGCAGATAAAACACCAGCGAATCTTCCTCCCTCCCTCCCTCCCCCCCTCTCCCACCCACTCTTCTCCCAAACCACCCACCACCACCGCTGGTATTTTTAAAGTTCAAGTTGTTATTAACTATTATACTTAAACTTTAATATGATTTTTTTGTTTTCAAACCAAATAAAATAGTTAATGAATTTGCAGGTAAATTTGTTTATGACTCTAGTCGTTTGGAATTGGATGGCTTAAATTTTTTTTTTTGTATTCTTCTATTTAAGTTTTAATCAGGTCAATATGATCATCTATTTTATTATTTAAAAAATAATAAAATAATAAAAATTTATTAATATATCTATTAAATTAAAATTAAAATTTTTATTATTAAATATTAATTCAAGCAAATTCACTCGAATTAGTAAAATCCTTATAAAAAAACTAATACAATTAAATAGACTTACTTGTATGTAGCCTTAAAATGTGGACAATAGAATACAGAGTGAAAATTACTTGAAAATGTTAAATGACTATCCAAATTTAAATTCGAAAGTTTTGGTATTATATTAAATTAATTAAGATAAATGTTTAAGCTGAAATGAATGAAATCAATGAATCAACTACGCTTCGTGTGCTTCGCAGTTTCTTTAATTAAAACTGCAAGGCTGCAGTTTACTGGGAACAGCAGTGGCCAGTGGCAGTGTTACCTAATCTTTCTCACAGACTTTGGGTGCCATTAAAATCATTAGTTTTGATTCTTTTGAATCTTTGATCAACGAGAGATGCAAAGTTGAAAATGAGCCAAAATAGATAATTAGGCCAAGAAAATTGCATTTTTGCCCACTGTGACTTACATATTACATTAAATTACTAAAATACCCTTTTGAGCCGCATGAGCTGTTGGTCACCCCGAATTAGCCACACGTTTTGTTTTTGACGGTCATTGACATCGCACGCGGTAAATAAGTAGGCATTATAGTCCCTTTCGGACGACACCCCCCTCCCGGTATTATCGTGCGATTCGTGTCGCTTTCCCTTTGGCGTGTAAGGAGTTTTTGGTCATTTTACTAATCACTGAGAGAAAGCAAGCCCACCTTTGTAACAATCTTGTTTCTGCCCCCCTTTAGCGGGGTCCCCTGACTTACCAAAGTGCTGCTTTAGTGTAAACTTGGAATTATGACAACACGGTGACCGTAATTATTCAATAAAATAAAGGATATTGAAATATATTTTAAAGGGTAAGTCCCATCTTACCTGTTATTAATTTTAATATATTTTTAATTAGTATTCATAGATAATTTTTATAATAAAAGTGAGCAAAGACGGAAGGAAAAAAAACTGGGTATCTCCGAAAACATCAACTTCTTCTCTCTCTCTCTCTCTCTCTCTCTCTCTCTCTCTCTCTCTCTCTCTCTTTCTCCCCAACTTGTGTTGTGTCAGTCAAACAAAATTTGACAAAACTTTTGCTTATTACTCATCACCAGCAAAATTATTACTGTTTAATAATTATAAATCATTCTCCCCCCTCCATCTTGGCTCCCACTCTTTTTTCCAATCCTCTTACCTTAGATTCTAATATGTAGCTTAAAAAAACATAGAGAACTGTTTTGAATGAAATGCAAAACAAATTCAAGCATTGTTGGGAAGAATTTGCTCCTGGTGGGTTAGGAAAAATGATGATTGATAATGGGTTTTTATTATTCTTGCATTTTTATATCTAATTTTATAAGCATATACTAATATTAAATATGATATTATTATATAATATAATTAATATATAATATTTTAAATATAATTATAATATACGAATAAACAAATACAGGGCTGATTGTTACTTTTAGATCTAGTAAGGTCGCAGATAGCCAATAGTTTAGGGGTCATTTGGGACTTACCTATTTTTCCTTTGTTTGAATCTTTTATTTTGGGTTCCCCATGGTAGGACCCTTGTAGGATTGCATCATTTCTTACGGTAGGAGAATTTTTTCGGTCATTAATCCCTCCCGTAATTCTCACAAATCCAGATGGCCTTGTTATACGTTGATTAAGTTCTTTTTATACTGTACACAATCTGACTACAAAACAAAATAGCAGTCCCATTTGAGTCTTTTTGACCCCAGCAGGAAGAAATACCAGTGAGCCCTCTCAGTTGCAAATTGCTTCTTGATTTGTATGGGAAGTACATTTAGAAGAGATAATTATAGATTGAGTTGAATAAAAAATATTTATTTGTTTAGATTTTATTTAATTTGACTTTTAAAAATTTATTTTTATTATTTAATATATTAAAATGATTTTTATATTAATAATTATATATTTTTATAAATAAATTTAAATAAAAATATTTGTATTATTTAGATATTAAGTGATAAGTTTGATTTAATTGATAAGTTCATACATTATATAAGAAGTATTGAATTTGAATTTTATTTTAATCCTTTATTGTTATAAATCTTGAATGTACAATCTTTCTATACATCTTATCTTGATACATGAAATTTAATAATTTAAAAATTTTAGAATTTTTATTTAAAAAAAAAAGAAGATAAATGAGACAATATTTAATTTTGTAATATACCATGTGATGAGATGAAAGTTCACTTTAAGAGTTTGTGAAATTAATGGAACAATAAATGCCCTAATAAAAAGGGTCAACCCCAGCAGCACCCACAGCTAGGTTATTCTACATATATTGCCTCCACTGAAAATACAAAACTAGTCTACCAATAATGCCAAAATCTTCATATTACTCTGCACATTAAAGCTCTACACCTGCAAATCATTATTATGTTAAAAGAAAATGAAAAAAGAAAATATATTGAACCGTAATAATAAATTAATAATCGTTATGCTTAGTAATTATAAAAGTCTAAAGTTAAGTTGAATCCTCGTATGAATAGAATCCATTGTGTAGAAAAAAAAATTTCTAATCAATGTAGTATGATGTAATTTTAGATATGAAATGTGTATAAAAAATTTTCTGATCTAACTGTTTTTACTCTTTTAGAGCTTCTTTCTTTCTTCATCATTTCTTGAATATTTACGTATCAAAATACTTTTTAAAATTTGAATATGGATACTTTGATGTTACTTTTTAAAATTCTATTTATACAATAAAAAAATCTACTTAACAATAATAACAATAATAATAGTTATAAATGAAGTTTTTTTATTCGAATAATGTAAAAATTTTTTATTTCTCATTTTAGGTTATTTTAAATTTTTTTCAAAATATGCTTAAATTTAATTTTAAACTGAAAACTCTTTATGTACGGTGGTGAGGAGGAATGCTGAGAACTTGCCGTACTAGATGACGAGTGTTCAGGGTATGACATTGAGAATGCCCATTACATATTTTTGCTATAACATAAAAATTCTAAAAAAATAAAAAATAAAAATAATTATTAAAAAATGGTAAAAGAAGAAATAATAATGTAAAAAAAATTAATAATTATAAAAATTATTAATAAAGAGATTGTAATTACCATTTTACCTTTAATTTTATTTTTCTTTTGCTATTGTTTTTTTTCCTCTGCATTTAAGAGAAAATCGATTCTCATAAATTATATATATCAATTATATATATTAAAATAAAAAAAAATTTATCAGAGCCTATAAGTGAATCACCAAATTCCTTATGCTGAAATAAAATCCCATCTTTTCTTCCTTTAATTTATGAAGTTTTGATCACCTAAAATTTTATTTAAAAAAAAATATAGATTGTAAAAGTTTACAAGAGAAACACCCATTTATTCAAACTTGGAGCTAATTCTTGTTACCATTTTTAACAAAGGTTCAATCTTCTAATATTTATTTTTCTGAGTAATTTAACTTTATTAGCTGGCTTGACTAAAATAGTAAAATTAATACTATTGATAATTTGCTCCTATTTTGGGTCAAATGATTGGAATAATTTCAACAAGTTTGAAAATATTAGCTTGCTTAGATTTAGTAGGTTGATCCTCTAATTTTAGACCTCACTTCATTTTCCCCAAATCTAATTTTCTCCTTTAATTATGGTTTTAACTTTAACAAACTAACATTGTCCCTTTCCAAATGTAACAAAATCACCCAAAGCAATTCATTTTTCTCCTGAAAAAATAAATATAAATAACAATAAAATCCAAAACTAAAATAAATAATTTTTTTAATGTAAAAGAATTTTTGAATCGAGATAAAAAATTATAAAAATTAAATTCAAATTTTAAATATATAAAATAATATTTTTAAAAACTAAATTATTCTAGAACTAAATTAAATCTTTAAGAAATTATGAAAAGTCTCCAATTTTGTTCAAAAACCGGCTCTACCAAAATAAATAAAATAAAATAAAAATAAAATAATGTAAATATAATATAATATAAAAAACATAATAAAATCACACTTCTCCTCACCAGCTTCACTAGCCTTCCCTCACTCTCATCTTCTTCCCCTTCCCTCCCAAATCCATTTCAGGGAGCAAATAAGAAAAGAAAATCTAAAAAAAAAAAAAATGAGGCTACTCCTCCTCCTCCTCTTTCTTCTCCTCCACATTTCCCACTCCTCCGCTGGACGAGCCGTCTCGGAGTTTCGTGCGCTTCTTGCTGTTAAATCCTCCTTTACCGACGACCCTCAATCTTATCTCTCCAACTGGAATTTAACGACTCCGCTTTGCTCATTTACCGGAGTCACGTGCGACTACACCAGTCGTCACGTGACATCCATCGACCTAACTAACTCCACCCTGTCCGGGACTCTTTCCCCGTCGTTTGCCCACCTCCGTTTCCTCCAAAACTTATCCGTCGCAGCCAACCAGCTTTCCGGTCCAATCCCCACGGAGTTCGCCGCCCTCTCCGCTCTCCGTTATCTCAACCTCTCCAACAATTTTTTTAACGGTTCCTTTCCTACCCAACTTTCCCAGCTGAAAAACCTCCAAGTCCTTGATTTATACAACAATAACATGACGGGGGAGTTACCGGTTTCCGTCACGGAGCTTCCCAATTTGCGACACTTGCATTTGGGAGGAAACTATTTCAGCGGTCAGATCCCGTCGAGTTACGGCCGTTGGGAGCATCTCGAATATTTAGCCGTTTCAGGTAATGAACTCGGCGGTAAAATCCCACCTGAAATCGGTAACTTAACAAAGTTACAGCAGTTGTACATTGGTTATTTCAATACTTTTGAAGGTGGTTTGCCGCCGGAGATTGGAAACTTGTCTGAACTCGTTCGTTTCGACGCCGCTACCTGCATGTTATCCGGCGAAATACCACCGGAAATTGGCAAGTTGCAGAAGCTCGACACGTTGTTTCTCCAGGTCAATGCACTCTCTGGTTCCTTAACTCCCGAGCTTGGAACATTAAAAAGCTTGAAATCCATGGATTTATCGAATAATATGTTTTCTGGTGAGATTCCGGAGAGTTTCGCTGAACTCAAAAACTTGACTCTTCTTAATCTTTTCAGAAACAAGCTCCACGGACAGATTCCCGAGTTTATCGGTGAGTTGCCCGAGTTGGAGGTATTGCAGTTATGGGAAAATAACTTCACCGGAAGCATTCCTCAGAAGTTGGGTAGTAACAAAAAGCTTCAGGTTCTGGATCTTTCATCGAATAAGTTAACGGGGACTTTGCCGCTGGATATGTGTTCCGGCAACACGTTGCAAACGTTGATTACTTTGCAGAATTTCTTGTTTGGTCCAATTCCGGATTCGTTGGGGAAATGTGAGTCTCTGAGCCGGATCCGAATGGGTGAAAATTTTCTCAACGGATCAATTCCTAAAGGCCTTTTCGGTTTACCTAAGCTTACTCAAGTTGAGCTGCAAGATAACTATTTAACAGGGGAGTTTCCGGTTACTGATTCATCCATTTCGGTGAATCTTGGGCAAATTAGTTTATCGAACAATCATCTTTCAGGGGCTTTACCGGCAAGTATCGGTAACTTTTCAGGTGTTCAGAAACTTCTTCTTGATGGGAACAAGTTTTCGGGTCGAATCCCGGCTGAGATTGGGAAGTTACAACAACTTTCAAAGATTGATTTTAGTCACAACAAGTTTTCTGGTCCCGTTGCTCCCGAAATTTGCAAATGCAAGCTGTTGACGTTTGTTGATCTTAGTCGAAACGAGCTTTCAGGTGAAATTCCCACCGAGATCACAGGTATGAGGATATTAAACTACCTGAATCTGTCAAGAAATCATCTTATTGGTAGCATTCCTTCATCGATATCTACTATGCAAAGTTTAACTTCAGTTGATTTCTCATACAACAATCTTTCCGGTTTGGTTCCGGGCAGTGGTCAGTTTAGTTACTTTAACTACACCTCGTTTTTGGGGAATCCTGAACTTTGTGGCCCTTATTTGGGTCCTTGTAAAGATGGGGTTGCTAATGGAACTCATCAAACTCATGTTAAAGGTGGACTCTCTGCTTCTTTGAAGCTTTTGCTCGTTATTGGGTTGCTTGTCTTCTCCATCTTGTTTGCAGTCGCGGCTATAATCAAAGCAAGATCCTTGAAGAAAGCGAGTGAATCTCGGGCCTGGAAGTTGACCGCTTTCCAGCGCTTGGATTTCACTTGTGATGATGTTTTGGATTGTTTGAAGGAGGATAATATTATTGGAAAAGGAGGTGCCGGGATTGTGTACAAGGGATCTATGCCAAATGGTGATCACGTTGCGGTTAAAAGGTTACCAGCAATGAGCCGAGGGTCTTCTCATGATCATGGATTTAACGCTGAGATTCAGACTCTGGGCAGGATTAGGCACAGGCACATTGTGAGACTGTTGGGTTTTTGCTCAAATCATGAGACGAATCTTTTGGTCTATGAGTATATGCCTAATGGGAGTTTAGGAGAGGTTCTTCATGGCAAGAAAGGGGGTCATTTGCACTGGGATATCAGGTATAAGATCGCAGTCGAGGCTGCAAAAGGGTTATGTTACCTTCATCACGATTGTTCCCCTTTGATAGTCCATCGAGACGTGAAATCAAACAATATCCTCCTTGACTCGGATTTCGAAGCCCATGTTGCTGATTTTGGCCTCGCCAAATTTCTGCAAGATTCGGGCACATCTGAATGCATGTCTGCCATAGCTGGTTCATACGGATACATCGCTCCAGGTAAAATCCATCTCTAAAACTATTGAATTTTGGTTTTTGCTGTTTTTTTGTCTCTGGAAATTTGTACTAGTTTTATTCCCTTATCTATTTTAATTTATCCTGTTTTAAAAATTGATTCAAAGAACTTAATTTTTTTTTTTTTTTACTTTTGTTATGATTTGGGTTTGGGCCATGCACTAATACCTACCAATAATTGCTTGTGTACTTTGGTTTGACTTTTGGGTTCTTGTTAAGCATGATTTGTGCTCTGAAATCGTCTTTAGGGAAGTTAATATTTTCTTCATTTCAATCAGTACAAGCAGATTTGAAAAGTACATCAATCTAGTTAAGTTTGACGAACAAAATTTCCTGCCCACAATTGAGAATCAAATCAACCACAAGAAACCTAAATTTGTTAGTTCTAACTGCATGTTTCAAATGATCTGTTGTAATGTTTTTTTTAAAAAAAAAAAAAAAAACTGAGCTACTGGCAAAGGTAAAAAATCAACGGCCAATTAAGTGTGAGACATTAAGCTTATACTGGTTGTTTCTGTAATTTGACTGAGAATTTCATTCATTGTCCTGTTTTTGCAGAATATGCTTACACCCTGAAGGTGGATGAGAAGAGTGATGTGTATAGCTTCGGCGTAGTCCTCTTAGAACTTGTTTGTGGCAGAAAACCAGTGGGCGAATTCGGTGATGGTGTGGACATTGTTCAATGGGTTCGAAAAATGACAGATTTAAACGAGGAAAGGGTTCTCAAAATCCTTGACCCAAGGCTCCCGTCGGTTCCTATCCATGAGGTGATGCACGTATTCTACGTAGCGATGCTCTGTGTCAATGAACAGGCTGTGGAGAGACCAACAATGAGGGAAGTGGTTCAAATTCTAACCGAACTCCCAAAACCACCCAACTCAAAGCAAGGAGATTCCACAGTCACAGAGTCCTCACCATCACCAGACACAACTTCGGAGTCTCCTACTGCAACAACACCGACAACAACAAAGGAGCCAAAAGACCAGCAACAGCCTCCAGCAGGACCAGCACCTCAATCACCAACGCCTGATCTTCTTAGCATTTAAGATGTTCCATGTTTTGAGGGATTGAGTTGCGCTCTAAATTTCAGGAATTGTGGCAGTTACTACTTTGGTTTCTCTTTTAATTAGTCTTTTTTTCCCCCTGGGGGGTGGTGTTTGCTCTAACTTTAAGGTGTTTAAATGTTTGAAGGTTTTTTTTTTTTGGTTGAATTTTCTGCTTTTTGTACAGTAGGATTGGTGGGCGTATTTTCTTGTAGCACTTTTGTCTTCATCATGCTGTACCCTTACTGCTTATATGTTTATGAAACAACTGTTCAACTGTTCAAAGCGCCTGCAAAACTCAAAGCTCCAGTACATTGTAAACAACCGAGGAAATGAATCCATGCTTCTAAGCAGTGTTTTTGAATATCAGAGTGAAATATTGAAAGAGACCGAATTGGGATTCTTTTCGGGTATAGATAAAGAAAACTGCGTTTCATGGCTTATCAATTGTATGAATAACAGGCATAAACACTGATGAAGCAGTAGCTCTCAATTACGGAGTGCGTGTCCAATGTTCACTGTTGAAGAGTGAAAAGTCACTGAAAACTCGTTGGGTTTTGAGGGTCGAACTCATCAATTGAACAAATTGAGATGAGTGCTAGTTCTACCTTTTTTAACATAGCTACAAATCATGTAGATTCCAACTCGCCATAAATAAGCTGTGTAGCCAATTGAGGGGAGGGGGGGGCTTAATCTTTTTAATATATATATATATATATATTTGATATCTGGTTTTTGGAGCAAAAGAAAATGATGTGCAATTTCAGTTGGGAGTTGGGACCCCATATGAGGCTATTCCCCACATGCCATTGCAACTTGAAATTCACGTCCAATTGCAAACGCAAATACAAATGCAAATGCAAATGCAATTTTTTTTTTTTTTCTTTTTGTAGTTAGCGAGAGTGCCCTTTTTGGTTTTTTGGTTGGACTTTGATTCTTGAATTTTGAGAGATATCTTACGTTAACAAAGCAAAATTATAAAAAATATATATATTTGTATAACTTAATAAATCAAATAATATTCTTTTATTAAAAAAATTTAAAAATATATAAATAATTTTATTTTTAATAAAATAATATCATTTAATTCATAAATAATTTATAAATTTATATGCCATTAGTTCATTGTCTATAAATCCCTTAATTAACGGATAAAGTTGATGTATCTTACAATTTCACGTTTTCTAATTTATAATTGAAACATTTACCATATATGATTCTTCTAAAGGACGATGACAAAAGCAGATGATATTGTTTGGTAGGGATTTTCTTTTATAATAATAAATCAATAAATTACTAATTCGAATTCGTTTTGAAAAAATATATTTGTTTAAGAATCAGGATTGTTGGAATTTGCTTTGATTCCGATTTGACAAGCCATGTGGCAGCAGAGACCTACAACATTCTTTTATAATTTATATTAATAAAAAATAAATTTCGATTGTACGTATAACTTTTTTATTAGTGACATCACATGGAACGTCCAATCTAAGTAACAAAGCAAACGAGAAAGATTGGGATGGCAATGGCATTTTCCGCTTTCTGGAAAGGGATTTTGATTGATGGGATTAATTTGATGTTACTGAAAACTCAGTAACCCCAATTCACCTCAATCATATATACCTCTATTTAATTATTTTACTGCAAATATAAATATAAATTTAATAATTTTAAAATATAATATTTTAATAAATATGATAAACATATTTAAATATAATAAATATTATATGTTTAATAAAATATTTTATTAATATTTAAAATTTTAATATATTTTATAATTTATATTATTTAATTTATGATTATATATTTAAAAAAATATAATGTATATACATAAATTAATATAAAAATTAAGAAGATTACAATTTTAAATTTTAATTTTTGGCCATGCATTATTATTTAAAAATTTTAAATTTTAAGCACGTCAAATCAATCCGGTGTGGGGCATTATGATTGACAACTTTTGAAATAATAATTCTGAAATAATATATTTTTTCTTTCTTTCTTTTGATTTTCTTTTTCATTCTTCAATTTTCCATCACGTAGAATAAAAAGGGAAATATAAATTCATTCACTTTTTTTGGAGGGTTTTGCACGTAAAGTTTGATATATATATATATATATATGCATAAAGTTTAATACATATAAATAGTATAATATTATATATATCTCTTATGTTTTCAATCGCTTTCATCATTCATATTTCCTTTTTAAGTTGTGTTTTTAAGCTTTTCTCTTTCGTTAGGAGAGTTTTGAGTGGGGGAGATGTTTAATGCTTCTAAGTAATGTCAATCAATTAAGGATTTATTTGTATGAATCGATCAGTTTAATTTTTTGCAAGATTAAAAACATTGATAATGACAATGACATGAGATTAATAATTATAATCGTATGATTGAATATTATAAGGATAAATTAAAATCAATAATGAAACATATATTTAGATAATAAAATAAAAATAAAAATGATCATTAAAAATCAATTATTACTTATCTGTAAAACTTACTAAAAAAATGAAAATGAGAAATTATATCTTGCCGCATGATCCAATTTTTAATTGAATCTTTGTCCCTCCTTCCTCAAATGGAGAGACAATAACATTAACTGATCGTAATTTGCATTCCAAATGCACTTACAATGTCCTAAAATACTAATTGCACCACCACTAATGTTAGTCGATGCTTGATAAGTCTACTTTCAATTTGCATGGGAGTAAGTATCAATAAAAAAATCATTAAAAAGAATTAAAAGAATATAAACTTTTACCATATTTTGTATTTGAAATGTAATTAATTTAATTAGGAAAATTAGCTCATATATTGTTAATGGAGTTTTTAGATTTCACTTATGAAAGTAGAGAATTATTACATAATTCTTTCTTTTACATTAAAAATAATTGGTTTTCTAAAATCACTTGTGAATTTAAAATTCTTACCAATAATTTATACAAAACAAACATTTTAATTAAAAACAATACTATATGCAGTAATGTATCACATTCGAATGATACTCTCACTTATTATTTTGAGAATTTAAGTGAAAAAAGTATTAAAATTTTGATGAATTATAATAAAATTGAGAAAACTTATACATTATGTGAGTTTGTGTAACATTTTCCATTTGATCATACATTTCTTTCCTTCACAATGAAAGAGATTTTCATCATATTGATGTTCTCTTTCTCTTATTCAAATTAATTCAAAACATATATCAAATATAACATTTTTATGTCCTCCCTCCCTTAAATTTCTCTCTGCAGTATTTTGGCTGCTAATATAATTAGGAAGTGGAATATTAATATTTCTAAAGACTGAGTTGATTATTTATGGTGTTTTTATTATCGCATGTTAAATCCAATAAAATAATATTCGCATATCAATATAATTTTCAACTATGTCTTGTCCAAACTCCAATATTTCGGTTGCTAATACAATTGGGAAGTGGAATATCAATATTGCTAAAAAAATGAGTTGATTATTTATGGTGTTTTTATTATTGCATGTCACCTCCAATATAATAGCATTCACCTGTCACTATAATTTTCAACAATGTCTTGTCCAAACTCCAAAGGGAGAAGAACCCTCTTTTTTCTAACATTGAGACCCACCCATGTCATGAAATTGAAGGACTTCAATTTTTCTTTGTAGGGTGGGATTAATAATCTAACCCCACTCTTAGCCCCATATGCCCCATTCAAGAGGGTGGCTAACATTTAATAAAGCTTTCACCATTTTGTGGCAAGGTTGGTGGGATTTGGCTATAATCTATCTCTTGAGTTGATAACGTAAATAATTCCTTTTTCAATAATTTCAATTTTAATAATATCATGAAGAAATTTTTCTTTCATATTTTTTTTAATGGAAACAACAGTTTAGAGATAGAAAAAAAGACTACAAATATTAAAGTTTAAATTTTAGATTCATTGCATATCATCTCTTAAAAATAATTATATAAACAATTAAATTAAATCTGAGTTCATCTTCCATATCCTTTCGTACTTGTGCTTCTGCATGTTTCCTTTCAAATTTAGGTTTTTCTTCCTTTGATGTTACATAAATTATAGCATATGGTCCCGTCTGTATTAGGTTTACTGACAGGTGAAAGGTCAAATAATGAAGGGAAAGCAACAAGAAGGACAAACAAACCTTCCTAATAAATTATTTAATTAATTGGTTCTTCCATAGTCATAGGTCTTCCTATAAATAAATTATAGGGGAAAAATGGTTTCGTTTCAAGGAGATTACACGGTCGGTCTGGTTTGAATTAGGCAATTTAGGGTTAGTCACTAAATAATTGGCAATTTATTAAGTGGACATCAATGTTCAAAACCTAATCCTACCTTATCTCACTTAATATCAACAATATTTCATCTTCTACTTTTCATTCTTTAATCCTTTTTTCTCCATGTTATTTATTCAAAATAATTTAATTACAAAAAAAAATAAAAATTAATTAACAGGTATCTCTCAAAATTATGGATATGGCTCAAAATGATAGTTACAAGAACATTTTTCAAAATATTATTTAAAATGATTTCCTTTATGTGTATATAGCATTGTCTTTAATTTAAAAATTCTTATCGTTTTGAACAAAGTTTCTTTAACAAGTACTTCTAGAAAATTTATAGCGAACCTGTTCTTAAGGTAAGTATTAGGATGAAACATTAGTTAACACTTAACATTATAATTTGATATTGATACCTAAACTAAGAACGGGTTCTTTTCGAAAGAAAGCCATGGAAGGTAATTTCTCGTCTCCCAACTGGTTTATTAGTTAAAAAGAAGTTCCGAAGCTGAAAGCTGGAACATAAGGAAAATGGAATATTCAAAGGTTATGGTTAATTACTATAGAAGCCTTCACAAAAAAGCAAATTTGAAATGGATAATTGCTCAATGATTGATGGTGGAACTGAGATATGGAATTCTACGGAGCCTTTTAAAAGTTAAAAATAAAAACCCAAATAGAAAGGACAAAACATTAGGAATTGAGGAAAGGGAAATAAGGTAAATGTGGTAAGGTGGAAAACAGAATGCAAGCGTTTCAGGATTCTTTTGAATGGGACTTCTTCAATTTGATATTTCATGTGAATAATTTAAAAAAAAATGGTTTAACGCTCAAAGTTAGTCCAATTGATTTATGAGTTTATCATTGAGAAGTGACATCCAATGAGTATGAAATTAGAATTTCAATATCTAAAGCTATAGGTGTTTATGCACCGGGTGCAACTCGAAAAATTATTTCTCTTACCCTAGCCCAAATTGAATCGACCCGAAGCCCTATTCACTATCTAAAACAATTTTTAGAAAGTTTTAAAATATTTTTATATTATTATATATTTAAAATTAAATTTAAATAAAAATATTATTTTATTATATAACAATAACTTGGGTCGAGCTAAGCCAATTTGAATTATAAAACAACATACCTAAGCTTAATCCATTATGAACCGGATCTGTCGAATCGAATAAACCATTCAACCAGTGAATAAATCTAACTTTTTTTTTTCCCCTTAGCCTAGACTAAGTTTTCTTTTATATAGAAAAAAAATACTCCTAAATGACAAACAACTTTTCAAAGAAAAATGCATGCATATCCAGCATGAGGAGCACCCAACCAAATAAAATGACTAGTTTTCCCTTAGTAAAATCAGCCTTTCATTTTGCCAAAACCCATATAAAAATCTTCAACCTTGTCTTTACTTTCTTATATTGGAATCCACTGTCTCCCTCTAAAATGGACAGATATTAGGCTAAATTGTAACCATAAGAAAAAAAAATACAAAATTAATTATTTCTTCTTATATTTTAAAACTCACTGATGTAACATGAAAGTTGCCGATTACGAACCATCTCGATCTCCTTTTTTTCTTTGCCTTCCATTATCTCTTTAGCAATGGTGACAACTCAATTCCACCATAATTTATTCACTTATCTGTCGCCCTCTCAATTATTTGGATCCAATGTTTATATTGATTTGCCCACCCCTTTTCCAATAATTAAGATATTTCTCATTCATTAACTGAACATATTGAAGCAAAATGTTCATCTCTATCGCCAAAAAAAAAAAAAATCCCTTTTTGGGTTTAGATTTCAAATTTAGTAAATTTTACCATCCGAGTTAACCGAATAACATGTATCTTTTAAAATATATTATAAAAATTAATATAAAAATAATAAAATATTAATAAGTATTATAACATTATTAGTAAAATTTAAAAATTTCATTAACAAACCAACTTTTAGATGGAATTAAGTAATGCCTCTCTATCTTTGGTTTATCAATGGAATATGTATGCATGTGTGTCTATATATATATATATATATATACACGCACACACGGTGGGGCTATTCATGTTGCATGTGTTAATAATGGCTAGGCAAACAAAATGAAAAAAGAAGTAAAGTCTTGTACATGATATTAATTCATGTTGAGGGGACTAGAGATAGAGAGAGAGAGAGAGAGAGAGAGAGAGACTCAGAGAGGTTTTGGATTTTTGGACGGAAAATTTGGTGCCAAGCAATAAAAGCTGAAATTTAGGGGGAAGAAATTATTAAAAGCCAAGTCCATGATGCAGGTAAAGGGCTTAAATATTTTTGTGGGAACCCCACCCTTTTAATTTTCAATCTGCATGCTCTTCCCCTCTTTGACTTCCCTTCATTTTGAAGTTAGGATTTTATCGACTGCTCAGACTTCATTTATTACATCAATTCACAAATATATTTAATTTCCTTTATTTTCATTTTTTTTTGCCTAAAATATTAATCGATGTCATTAGACATTTATTAAGATAATGTTTATAAAATATGTATTTTTATCTTATAAAAATATATACATTAAATGTAAATTTTTTTAAATAATAATAAAAAAATTTTAACGGATACCTATGAATATTCACGAATGAACTCATCTTTTATCATTAGGGTACCACTACCATAGTTTGCCATATGCCTTCATTTATAGTGTTCTTTCATAAAATTGTGTTTGTCTCTTTTACTTCCCCATACTTTTGGGTATATTATGAATACCATTCCTTCATGCAAATTTATTGTGCCTCACCGTGTTTTTTACTTCTATCCTCTCTCTCTCTCTCTCTCTCTCTATATATATATATATATATATAAATCTAATTACAAAAAAATTTATCAATATAGAATATATTTTTAATATATTATATAAAATATTTTAAATAATAAAATAAATTCTTAAAAACAATCTTGAATCTGACCAAACAAATAAATTTTATCCTGCTCGAATTCAACCCAATTTGGTAGCGTGGAATCTTTGAAAGTAGCTCACATTCCTTCCTGGGATTGATTCTTCGGCAAGTAAAGATCATAATTGATATGGCTAAGCTAGCTAGCTACCATATTCATGAATAGCAAAAGAGGGTTGAACTTGAATTCTAAGTCTCTCAAAAAGCACACAGCTATATGGAGAGAAAAAACATGCCCCTTGGATTGCTGGATTCCAAAATCATGTCCCACTTTTTGTCAATTAAAACACTGTTTCAATGCCAAATTATATGTATAGTCGAAGGCGAACATCTGAGATTGATATTTGGAAAAAAGCTAGCAAAAGAAGTGTAAAAAAAAAAAAAAAAAAGGGAGGACAGACATGACAAGGAATGTAACTTTTAAAAATTCAACAAAAGAGAAAGTGGAATCTTAGTAAGCAAAATAGACAGTAAAAGCTGAACGAATAAATAAATAAATAAATAAAAAGCTTTTGCACTGAGTTGGACTTTTGCTCAAACCTGTCTAGCATAATTTTAGGAACAAAGTTTAATATGAGTAAAAGGAAATATATGTATATAAAAAATTATTTCAAATAAGATTAATTAAATTTTTTTAAAATATATTTATAAAATAATTTAAAAATAATATAAAAATTTTTAGAATTAACTCGTAAAATTAAAAAAATTCTAGTATTATACAAAAATAAGCTTGTATATAAAAAAGTTGGGGGGCTAAATGCTTGAGCTCCAACATCATATATATATATATATATACATATACATATATACATATATATATATATATATATTATCGCGTTAAAGCGACCTCTAAGCCTAAGCACTCCACCGATTAAATTATTAATGGTATTTTCAAACCTGCTCCCTTTGTACTTTTCAGTAAAAAGATTGGGAAAGTTAAATTCATAAAATACATTATGTTATCTGTTTATGTAAGAGATATTTCATATAACTTTTATATGTGTCATTCATGAATATATATATATATATATTTGTGGAGTCAAGAAAAAAAATACTTTTGGCAGGGAATTTGAAGATGAACCAGCTTTTTTTTCTTTTATATATATATATCTATGTAAGGTTTCACGGGGCTATCATCATTGATTCCCCATTTCAACTTATTCCTGCGTCTTTCAATGTAATTAGAAAAACTATACCTTATACAAATTAATTATATAAGATAATTTTAAATACCAAAAAATTATATAATACAAAAAATAATTAAAATATAAAAAATATATAAATTCTATATAAATGTATGGATATATTAAAATTTATATAATATTAATTATTGATATAAAAAATAATATAAATTATAATACTTTAAATATAATTTATAATATAAAAATAATATCATATATATTAATTATTAAATCTATAAATAATGACTTTTTTTAAAAATTACCACTATCTCTAAATATAATCATATTAAATAGATACATGACAGTCTTACAAATTCACCCATAATTTTTAAGTTTTTATGCACAATGATTATATATAGGTAGATCCCCTTGGAATCAAAGCTTAGAAAAAATAAAGTAGCATTAAATGCAATTGTTATCATATGACCCTTTATATGGCACCCACTAGAAGGGCAGAGCAATTTCTGGCGCACACGTGGCCCGACAATCTTTTTTTCCTTTTGCCTCTTTTTCCCTGGATAAAGAATGAAGAAAAAGCAGCTTTTACATTGATCCAGCAAAAGAGGTAATGATTTATGTTTGGCTAAGCTTCTAAATTTCAAATCTTTCTAAGCTTTTTGACATTATAAGGTCAAGATTTTAAATTGGTTCATGGATTGAGAGGAAATTGGTTTTTGACCCCAATTATGTTGTAGGCCTTCCAGAGAAATTATCATATGATATGCATCGTCAGTAAAATTATTAAATTTTATAAATAAAATTAACAAATTTTAATCTTTCTTTTTATGGGCCAGAAATGTGACAACAATTGGAAAGATTACGCCCACTGTTTGGTCCATTTATGTTTTAGTAAAAACTCTGACAACGTATGTTTTGCCAGCAGAGTCAGTACACTGGCCCAATGTCATATTGGAGTGTGGACTCACCCCAACTGACTTCTTGTCTTTGCCTGCTTAGCCTTACAATGTAAAAGCAGTAAAAGGAGCAAGACTTCAAGACTAAATTCAATTCCACCAAAGGGCAAGACAGACAATAGAGCAGGTAAAATGCAAGGCTGACGGGGCCTGGAATTTTGCAATAGAGGCTCATAATGGCCGGCCTTCACTGCTGCAAATAATCCAGGCAGACAGGCTCCCTAGAACCAAGGCTGGAGATTACTGCAGCAATAAGGGAGAATTGGTTTGATTTAACTGTTGATTGCTATATAGAAATAAAATAAAATATAAGTTCCCAATTTACAAAATATTTCTCTATTTATTACATTAAGTTTTAACCATGTCCCACATTTGCCACATTGGCTCACATCTAGGAACCCATGGCAAAGGGTTTTTTGTAAAACAAAACAAGAGTTTTACCCCCTGATTGCTCGAAACTTTGGTGTTATCATTTCCTGACAAAAGCAACCCCCTTCTGAATGCTAATTGCTAGTTCTTTCTTTGCCTTCTCCAAGCCAACCCTGTTTGATCAATCATTGGGATTTTTAAGTTAAATTTAAATAGGGACAAATGAAATATCGGATGTTAATTCAAAATGTCTCCAAACAAACTTAATCACATACCTCTCATACTCATTTAGTGGGCCAAGAGGGTATACTTCCTCAACTCCATAATGGCTGAGTCTTACCTTGGATGCGAAGAAGGGCAATTCGGTCACCTAGAAAGGAAAAGCATTAGTAGTTACGATAAGCCTAAAAAGAAAGAATATGGAAAGGAGACGACAAAATGGAGAGAGCTGTTAATGCAAAGACTTGGATAACATACATGAGAGGCCACAAATGCATATTCAACAACGCCAGCATCTCCTCTTAAGCCCCAGAGACATGCATCAGCAAATTTAACCGCAGCATATGCCTGCACTTCCATTTATGTTTCTTAATATACATTCAGAGGCAGCTAAGAGCCTAAGACTATGTCTTTCATAGGAAACGAACAAAATATGCATTCTTAGTGGTTGAGAGAGAAAGATAGAGAATGTATATAACTAACCATTGATAATGTTGCAGATCCAGCACCGGCCTTTGCCTGCAAGAAATTACATGTTACGGTCATTCACCAGACTTCCAGATATAGTAAACGTCATAATGGCAATAGAATGCAAGATCAAATAAAATAAGTTTTCAGAACCCTAGGAGTGATGGTACATGCTAACATGAACAAGAAATGGATGTTTCTGCAAAACCAAGAGAATAAGTAGCAGTCAGCTTTGATTATTTCTTAAACTTAATCAACATTCGGCCCATGGATCTTAAGTGTACTTTCAAAGTATATGACGAAATATTCGCTACAAATGCAAGTTCGCTCGACATTTTGCCTTAACTTTTGTGCTGAATCCCTTAATTTAGTGAAGTATATCAAGACTATTAATAATAAGTTATGAAGCCATAAAGAAAATTAGAAATGCAAAGCTCTCAGTACATGGCCATTGTTAAACCCCTCACGGATTAGATGATTAAGCTACCGTTTTTTTTTTTGGTATGACTGACTGAAAATTTTAAAGCGAGCTGCATTACATCAAATAAAACTTTATTCCAAGATTCATCTTTTTGCCAGAAAATTTCAAAATAATTCTTCTTGGACCACTGAACTTGCCTTAATTAACAAGCTTACAGAGTTGCTTTGTCAGACCTTTCATTTCTGCTTGATCAATATGGTCCAAAGACAAGTGTCTATTCTACTCCATGGCATATATTTTTCTCTATATTGCTCCAAGCCTCTTAACTCTTCATATTTTTTTTTTTTAAGTACCCATGTCCAACATGTCTGGACAAGGATATTGGGATATGACCCCTAAAGGACTCTCCAAATACACAGAAAAACTTCAAAAAATTGAATATACCCCTGCCTGACACATATTTGAATGCAACACTCATACCCAAGTCTGCATAGATTTTTCTCAACCTAAATGCAATTAGTACTGTTTCTGTACATCAAGTTACTTGGTAATCCTATAACTTGTCTAACTCTGCAGCATAGTTAATAAAATGGGAAAATACACATACTCCAAGAAAAATGGCCTAAAGGCTACACCACTCAGCAATCGACCCCCATAGCTTGAAATGCTAATCATAATGTGTTATATATTTTAGAAACACGTTTTTACTTAAAGAAAATCAAGCATAGAATAGATTCAATTACTTTTAGGTCAAGATAGGTTTTCCATCTATCCGACATTTCAATCTAGAAATCAAGAGATTATGTGCTTTACCTCAACGACCTCTGTACCACCATTCTGAATGCGATTTGTCAGATAATCAATTTCGTTTTGGGTGAAAGAGCATGGAGGTTTAACCTGTATAAGGGGAACAGTTAATCTTACATTAGAATGTCATTTTAATACAAATCAGTGAGCAAGTAAATTGTCTGAAAACAAGTTCTTTTCAACCTGAGATAGAAAAGGTAAAATGGTAACCCCTGAATTCCCCCGATAACTGGAACATCAACATCCCGTGGATCAAGACCCAAGACTTCTGCCTATAAATAAAACCAAAATAAGGAGGGCAATAATTATGAGAGAATACCAGAAATGAACATTGATACGGTTTAGCTTATCACAGATAAAAACATATTTTCCGTTATAGGCCTATACCATACAAAAATGATGACGGAAAGAAACTGATCCAACATTGTGTATCAAAACCCAGCGTTGGCTACTCAGCAGTGAAAGAAGAATACCTTAAAAGGCAAGATTTGTGATTACCATAAAAGTAAAGACACTGACCAAATCAGGAAAAATGATGAAGAAAGAAACCTATTCAACAGTATGCGACAAAATCCAGAGTTGGCTAATTAACAACGAAGAAGAATAAACTAATGGCAAGATTTGTAGTTACCACAAAAGTATTGGCTCCAACAACATCAAGCTTTGCGACTTCCAGAAGCCACTTTGGATCAAATGTACCAGCTTTCTTGAAAACTTCTGTGGCGATTGGCACTGTGGAACTAAGAGGATTACTAATCAAATTGACGTTGGCTTTCAGACAGCAATTTGCTATTCCTTCACAAAGAGTCTTAACAATTCCAGCATTGATATTGAAAAGATCAACCCTTGTCATTCCAGGTTTCCTAGGAACTCCAGCAGGAATAATCACAAGGTCCATTCCTGTTAAAGCCTCTTCCAATTGCTGTCGGCCCAGAAATCCACGTACCTAAAAATTCAAACAACCATACTAAAATTCTTAACAAATAACTCCAATAAGGCTTTAAAACTTCAATTAGATTTTTAAACTGAATGAACAACTCTTTGTCCATCATTCTACACCTTAATATATGTGAAGGAAGAAATTTATAAGTTCAACTCGGTAAATAGAAAAGCAAAATCAAGCACAAAACTTGGGGGAAAAAGTTGTCTACTTCACTTCCTATTGGTTTCAGGGTCGAATTTTCATGCTTTGTTATCTTAAAGGACAGCTCTAATCATAATTTTCTCCTGATTCCCAGTCAAAACATGAAATTCAGTTAAACAAACAACCCAAAAATATTCTTAGTCTAGCAATTCCACCACCAATAAGAAAACTTTTATGGATTTCAGCCAAACAAGAAATTCATATGTAAAAGAAACATGAACACTAACTAAAATACCACAGCTCCAGTGTCCATGTGGCTAATATCAGCAGTAACACCAGGAGTATTAACCACATCATAGAGATGAAGAACAGAAACCAAAGCGTTCACTTTCATCAACATGGCTAATGGCTTACCATATTCCTCCTGCTGCTCCCAAAATTGCCACCTTGAACCCAGTTGACCCACCTTTGGCTCGGCAGTTTGATCGGCCCAAACCCGAACTACACCCCATCTGGGAATAATTGGGAGGGTTGATATGGGCTGAAATCGTTGCAATACGTTGGTTGACTTGAGAATCATTAGGCTGCATGATTCCTGTTTTAAAAAGTTGGAAGATGAAAGAGAGATGAAATTTGGTCGAAATCTGCTTAGAGTTTATAAATTGATGGACCGGTGGGATGGGGGGGGGATGAGGAAAGCTTGAGGCTGAGGGTGAAGAAGATGGCGACGCTAGAGATTTGTTTGTGTCCTGTTGTGGGATTGAATTGCTGAACTGGACTTTCCCAGAAAATTAATAATCGTAGCTTTCGAATCCACGCTTCACTTGGAAAATTCTGTTAAAAATTCCACCCCCCCTACATATCTCTCCATTGTCCAATCATCCGCCGACAACGAGACTTGAGAAGTTGTCTTGTTCGAAGCTAATTTCTTATGAATTCGTTTGGCCTGACTTAAATAAGCTTGTTTGGACTGACCCAATCCTCTCGAGCCTTACCGTTAAAAATTAATTTTTTTATTATATTATATTATTTATATTATAAATTATATTAAATTATTATATATCATGATACGTTAATAATTTATATTATATAAATTTTAATTTATTTATATTATTTTTATATTATATTATATTTTAATTATATTTTTCATGTCTCATATTTAAAATCATCATTTTTATTTCTTTTATTATGTTAATTTGGTATCTTTTATTAATCTTGTACAAATGTTTAAATACAAAGAAATAATATCTTAATTCTTTTATTTTTATCTTATTAAACACTCCTAGTTTTCTGGGGGAAAAAAAGCTTCTAACTTTTATTTTAGTATTTTTTTTCCCTCTGTGTATTGTATTTTTAAATAATGCAACATTGAAACTTGCAGCTCTTTATTTTTTTTAATACATTTTAAGAAATAACAACCAAATTGAGACAGAATTTCCTTTTATCAAAATTTTAAATCAATAATGAATTTATGTATATTTTTATTTTAAAAAAATTAGAGTCAATTTTTTCTTCTAAATGAAAGAATACTATTTTGTTCTGATAGAAAAGAATAGACAAATTGATATTCAAATGGATTCATTAAAATAAAAATTATGACTTTGCAACTCACATTGCAATTATTTAAAAGAATGGTGAAATAAATTTGTAATTTTGCTGAAATAACGATACTTTATGCTATTATTAATAGGGTCAATTGAGTTTTATGTTCAATAAATCAAGTAACCTTAACTTAATTATACAAAGTAAAAAATAATTAAATAATGATACCAAATAATAAAATATAGATATTTTTTAAACTTTTTTATATAATATATTTTTAAAAAATAAAATACTCTATTTACACTATTTACACTAGTTATAGCTATACAATTCATCTCTATTTTACCAATCAAAATATAGATTAGTAGAAATTTTAAAATTGAAATGCAACTATGATAAACATTCAACTTATCTATTTTTGCATTTTTTATGCATAAACTTCTATTCTCATCAACTTTTCACTTTGGTGTAGTACACTTAAATTCCTTCAAGCCCAAACAAAGCATATTAAATATTAAATTTATATTTGATTGATTGGTAGCATTTAAATTTATATACATAATGAATTATATAATGCCATTTCATTAAAATAAAATTATAAAATTATATGATTTATTGATCGATACAGTGCATCAAATGAATAAACCCTAAATATTTGCACTTGTTATGCCCACTTTGGTATCTACATAATTTAGGGTTGTCTAGCAGCTCCAAATAGAAAATACACTTGATTACACTTTTTAAGCTCATTGATATGTCTAGATAGGTGATCAGTGAGCCTTGATCTGAAAATTTTCTTAAATTGATACATAGATATCGAAGCATGTTTCGAAGACAAAACACCAAAATCACTACAGCATCTTGTATTCTACGAATTATCTTCGACTTCAATCCAACAATCTTCATAAATTCATCCAATTTCGCTCTTGGGAATACATGAAAAACACTATTGCATATCAGCCAATTACTTTTCCACTATACTTGGCAGCATATACAAAATTCTATGTCGGCATTTCTCATCACAAACTTAACAATCACATAAGAAAAAATGGGGCTTTTCTAGAAAAGATATTGTCGTTTTCTGATTACAATATTAATTATTAATTTGGAGAATTGGCTTTGATGACGGCTTCCTTTGAATCAAGTGAACGTTAGCGTCCAAGGAACAGCACTTGAATATCCCCAGCTATGAAGGTGTCTATCTTGATGTTTGGACATTTTTATTTTTAATAATTATATAAGTTAACAAATTTAATTAGAATTACATTAGTTTAATTATAATTAGAATTGCATGCATTTCCTTTATCCAAATCTTTCCGTACCCCAAGTGGCAATCTAGTTATTTTTTGTCCAATATTCTTAATCTTATATATTAATCTTCATAAAAACAAAATAACAATGTGTATTAATCCTTTAAGGTAATTTTTTTTAAAAAAAGGTTTTTTCATTTTTGGAAGATGATCAAAGTCAAAGAACATCATAATGCTAATGAAAATGAGAAATTTAGTGTAATTTTACTTGGAATTAAAGGAACTAAAATATAGTATTACTATATAAAGTTATAAATTGCTTTGGGCAGGGTTGCGTCATCCAACCCAAAAGCCCTTAATTTTCATAAGTTTCAATCTTTTGTTGGCTAATTTAATAAATTAATGTTGCAAATGCAAATTAATTGGTTCTCATTTTTAGGTTTTTAACTTTACTTTTTCTTTTATCAAGTAGTTACTGATCATATAAAAAATAATAATAAAAAACTAGGTATTGATTAGTTGCTCTATTTGTTATGCCCATAAATTATCTTAGTCTTAGTATTTACACTACGTATAGGTCTTGTATATAAAAGATAAGAATGTTCATAAATACAAAGTAGATATTTTTCACGTTATGATCTTCATTTATTTATTTACTTTGGGCAGAAATTGATTTAAGCATTAAAGAACACGTTGGAACACCAATTCTAGCATCATAATTGTTCTTCTTTTGCGAATTCTCCTATCGATTGTCATTAAAGGAACATGATAAATTTGAAAAGCTAAAATATATTAGGCTAAGAAAACATACTTTAATTGAAAAAAAAATGAAAAACTAGAATATATATGTGATTTTGGAGAAGAAAAATTCAAACATAATCATTGAATCAAAAGAATATTACATATTTCATGTTCAATTTTATTCCCTAAATATAAAGACTTGAACCTTGAATCCATTTAATTTTTGTCAAAATTTGATGCAATAAGGGCATAAAAGATCAAAATGCAAACTGAATTCCTAGTTGGATTGAGTCACTATTACCAATCATATATATCATTGTCAGTATTATAATCTTTTTATATTATGTTATTTGTAAATACTCCCACTGTAAGTTTGGTTAGTTGCAAAGGATAACATATGCTTTTTCCAAGTAAATCCAATTAGAATCCATTAATTGGAAAAGAAATGGAAAAATACTCGGCCTACAATTCATTAGACTTGATAACTTTAGTCACTATTGTTACAAGATACAAACATAATAAAAAAAAATAAAACTTAATACAGTGCATAGCACGATATAAAAAAATAATATGAACATAAAAAAATATTAAAGTTTATATAATATATTATTAACGTATCAAAACTTATATAAATATATAATATCTTAAAAATAATTATAATATATTATAATATATATGAACACCACACCCCCTGAAACTGTAAGTTCTTTGAAAAGTGTGAGTCTAAGACTCATTTGGATTTTGAGTAACTCAAAAGCTTGACCTAATAAAATTTACATGCCTTTGTGAGTCAGTATGTTGTGACCCCATAAGGTAATTAGCAAATTGAATGAGACAATGAGAGGGAGTTTCTTATGTCTCACCCAGAAAAACAGATCAAAGGATAAGTTGAAGGGGCTCGTTCACCGGCCACCTAAATCCAAATAAAAAAACCAATTGCTTTGACACCCCAAACCAAAAATAAAAAATAAAAAAATAGAAAAAAGGGAAGTTTACTCCCCCGCATGCCCAAAATCCTTTCTTCTTCTACCTGAAAGCAGCATCAGTCCCACTTTGTATCCCTATCTCCTGTATTTCTCTTAAACATGCTTTTCTCTCTTTGAGGCAGGATTTAAATTGCAATGGGAGGTATGTTTTCGAACACTTCAAATTTATTATAATTATGAACATAATAACAATATCCAAAATCACAAAACAACGATGTCCATGCAAAAAAATTATTTGGATTGGGGCTTTAGAGGCTGAAAGGAAGAAAAGTTCAGAAAATGGCTCAAGAGGACAAGCGCTTCACATCTTCCTCAACCACCCATTTCTCCAATATTGAGGAGACCAAATTGCCCTTCCATAACAGTGTTACTCTCCATTGATTCCCATGTAAAACCAAAGGTCATACTTGGGAAATACAGGCATTATGCTTGAAAATGTAAAGTCTCTCTCTTTCTTTCTTTGTCTAGCCTCAGCAAGAACATTCCTTGATAGAACCAAAAAAAAAAAAAAAAAGGCAGACAGGATGGAGCCAGGCAATTGTAAGAGTTATGGTTTTATATGATTAGTTTTTATATTTATTGTTGTCATCATTCTATCACTCGTTTTGGTTAAATCTTTGTTAACTTTCCAAGAACATATTGAAAAAGAGTTTACAACAAGTCTTTTGAAGCTAGCCCATGTGTATGAAGAAATCATCTGCTTATCCCTGCATGAGAATCTGGCTTTTTTTTGTCTTTCTTTCAGGTTATTACGAAGATACTGATGATGGTTATGTTGCATTTTCTTCCCCTTATATATATATATATATATACATATATATATCTCTTTTGCTGTCTGCTTTTATCTTTCAAGCTATTTTCTGATTATATATTTGGACTACTCTGAGTTAATCACTTAAATAAAAATGCAAATTTTCATGTCTTCTCTCTGTATTTAGAACACAGTTCTTTTCAAATTGCAGAGTTTTTCAAATTTTCGTTCCCTATATTAATTTTCATCTGATAAAGTTAATCTGAAACATCATCAAGATCAAAATCTGAGGTTTAGCCATTACTGACACTGATTGTTTTTCCCTTTTTTTAAGAATAAAAATAATCCTAGAGTTATTATTATTATTGTTATTTATTTGTTTCTTCTCTAGCCGGAAAGTTTTGAAGCGCAGTTTTTGTTGACATTAAGGAGTCTACTTTTGAATTTTTTTTATGTCATTTCTATGGTTGTAATTTATTTCTTGGGTATATTATTTTACATTGGATATGAATAAGTTTGTGTTTAATTATTAGCTTTTGAGCTGTAATTATTTGTCTCATATACATTGCATTTAACGTTTAAACTAATATTTTCACGCAAATTTCATCAATCAGAAAAGAAAAGAGCAAATGAAGCTAGAACACCTTTTTGCTGATTAACGTTACAAAGTGTTCGTTTCGCTTTGGCAATTTTAAACACCGGCCATACAGAAAATATAAAAATACGAAAAACATAAAAATAATATAATAAATATAATAAAACATGTTTAATGTGTTTATTAATAGTATTTATATTTAAAATTTTGATATATTTATTGATTAAATATTAGCTCAGTTGGTATAATATTATTGACGTATTTTTAGATGTTGTGAGTTCGAAAAAGCTTAGATGTATAATATCTTACTTAAGTGAGCTAATTAGATAAAATTAAAAGGTTATAAATAGAATAGAAATATTAAAAAAAAAAACTTTTGAGATATTTAATAATTTACATTATGATTATATTTACACCATTAATAGAAAAAAAAATGAACATTCATTTAACTTTTAGCATGAATATTTTTTTCTCTTAATTTCCTTTGTGTTTTATCCTAAGATTATTATTGGTTTTTGTTTAAAATATTGTCATCTAGAATTAATGTTTTGTAAACTAAAGTAGGTATATTGGAAAAACTTGGTGCAAGAACATATATGAAAAAAATGACTGAAAAAATTGGGATAAACACTAAATTATATATATGTATTAAATAAATTCTTCTATATTACTATTTTGTAGTTATATTCTTTTAATTTTTTTTTCTCACTTGAAACTTTATCTTTCCCTTTCTGTTCGTTATAGCTTCCTTTAAGAAACATAGTGTAATATTCATAAGATTCATTTCTTATTATTTTTCAAAACTTGCTCGTAAGATATTGTCATAGATCATATACACCTTATTCAATAAGATATATTTAAATATATATATATATATGAAACATTTTGATAATTTTTTAATCTGACGATTAAAATATTTTCTTTATTATCAGTGTATTATTAGTAGCCTTTCTAATGTTTTAATGGGATAATGTTAGTTTTCTTACCGTACAATTTCAAACTCCATTCCAGATTTTCGGCTTTTCCTTGGGATGTAGCCTGTTTCTATGGACATGTTTTATGTCTCTTTTAGTATATAAAACTTGATTTGCTGTGCAAATAGAGATAAGACAAACAAAATGCTGGCATGTGAAACTTGATTTCCCCAAAACTACGTTATAATACCAATATAATTTTTCTTTTCTTTTTTTTTTTTTTTTACTTTTCAGCTTCCTAGCCATTCTCAATTACTTAATCATAAATTTTCGTGTGAGAATAAATTTAAATTTAATTTAATTAATTTAAATATTTATTAAATAATTATTTTTAAAATTTATTAATAATTTTTTTATTTTTAAACTACAGGTTATAATATTTTTAAAAAAAAATTATTAGTGATTTTTCAAACATATGTATAAATATATACACAATTTTTTATTTAAAGAAAATTATAACTTTAATTTTAAAATTGGTGATCACTGATCATGCATCAAAGCTGAACAGAATATCTGTACGATCATTGTCGAAGACCAAGTCAAAAAATGCTGCAATATTAGACTATGCATGAACGGTGAAGCCAAGGCTCATGGTCATCACTTGTTAAAAAATATATATATATATATTCAAATTATTATTAAAGTAAGAGTTGCAACATTGTTTGCTGAATGGAAATGTGGAAGATGCACACTGTACCTTAAAATCATTATATAAGTTGCAAAAAGTTTCAAATTCTCATGGAGAATAATTTATATTCAATTTTGGTTGATAGCCCCATTACACTAACAAATTAAGCAGAAAGAATTGGCTTCTTCATTAATAAACAAAATTAGACATTGAAATTAACTGGTTCAAGGCTTCAAATCCATGATATTAATCTGTTAACTAATATATGGTACAATCGTGCCACGTAATTAAATCAAGTTGTAAAGCCACGACAAATTCCAAAGTTTGAAACCCAACAAAGGTTTGGAAATCTAGTTGTTTTGGATGCATTTTCAAGCCATCATAGTATATCCGGTCCGGTCATGAGTGGCTACTGGCTGACTTTGCTATAAGAACAACAACATAAACCAGGCTGTTATTGAGGTATATGCAGCACCTGCACCCCCCCGCCCCACTACGACCAGTGTCCAAATAAATTTATTTGGTGGTTCACTATCCCAGGAGTATTACCTTCCATAACGCAGTCAAAGGAGGTTGCTGGTCCTGCCTATCAAAGGTTTAAATATGCATCAAAATACCCAACCAGATACTACATTTTTTTGACTTACCCTGCTGACAAGGGAAGCCCAAGTCCTTTTATATAAATATATATATATATATATATATATATATATATTCTCTTTTGGAAATCTTAAGTCCTTGGATTAGTTGGCACCCAAGAGTGTTTTTTGACCCACTTAATTTGTTGCTAAATATTTAGCAAATCTAAATAAAGCTTGAGATATTATTGAATATTGTTGTTAATCACTTATCATTTTTCACACAATCTCTACTTAACATGGATTAAGGCCCTTAACCACATTACTAGCCTTCGTTTCTTTATCTCCTTTTTGGAATATATAACTGAGAATCGGATTGGTTAGCTTAACCAACCAAGTATTTTCCCTTTGCAATTTTATGTGAATTGGAAATTGCTTGCACAAGAAAATGTGACTGTTATAGTCTCGCAAAAACATAATAAAAATTATTAAATATATCAAACTCTTAAATATAAATATAATATATATATTAAATATATTATATTATATTTATTATATTATTTTTTTATAATTAAACGTATCATATTTATATCATATTTTTTTTATTTAATATGATCATATCTAAAAAGCACTGCTTTGTTGTTAACTTTTTTTTTTTTAATTGCTAAGGTCTTTTTTAATAATTAAATTAAAAAAAAAAACATTATATAAAATTTAGTATGGATGGTATCCAAAAAAATTTTTCGTTATGGAATAATCACCTGGGTTAGACAATTATGATTCAACAAATAAAGGCTTTTATCGGATTTAAAAAAAAAAAAAAAAAACTTATTTTTTAAAAATTTATTAAAATAATGTAATAAACATGTTTTAAAAAAATATTAAGTAAATAATTATTAACTAATAATTATAGGCATCAATTCATTGACGAGACCCACGGATTATCATTTATTATCTTCAAGGCACCCTAATTTGGTATTTAAAACAGGGCCTCGGGGAGAGTAAAATTTTCAACAGCTTCTCGTCTAAGCAACCGAGTCTTCACGGCGACGCAGAGCTTGCAGGTGGATGATGCTACTTCCCAAGCAGCTGCTGCGAACCCTTTTTAATTATTTTTTTGGTATTTTAAGTGATTATCGTCTAAGCTCACATATCTCAAGGTCAAAATGCTTCCCCAAGACTGGAAATCAAATCAAAGTGTGTTTAATGCACTACCTGGGAGACTGCAACAACCCTCAACTTTCTTTCTTTGTCTAATGGCTTTGAGTGGGGATTTGGCCAAGCTACATTCAGGGTCCCTGGGGACATATGTTTCAACTCTCGACGACCTTCTGCAGGGGCGGCTCCTCATGGTCGTTTGGGGGCCTTGACCCTTTAAAAATTCAATTTATATTTATATGTATTTATTTATTAAAAACATTAATTTAGTTTTTTTTTTTTAAATCTTTTTACAACATAATTAATTGTATCGATTATTATGGTTTGGCCTCTCCAAATATTCTTGTCTAACTCCGCCCCTGACCCTCTACGTCACGGATGCTTAGGATATCAAACTTAGCACTAAATTCTCTCGCTGGTCTACCACATGAATGAATAGAATGCACAAAATGTGCCAAACATGGCAAAATTTTTTAAGGGTTTTTCTAATAAGAGCCTTAAGGTTACTTTTTAAGGCTATCATTTATAATAATATTTTTTTTAGTATTTTGGAAATAATAAATAAATAATCAACTACAGTATTTTGTACAATGTTATTAACTAATTTAAAAAGTGCCTTAAAAGACATTTGTTATCAAAATTGAATTTGAAATTCTTCTTTTCTTTTTCCTTAAGATTGATTCGAGGAACCCATTATATCTTGAAATTTCTAAACAAGCACATTGATTCAAGAAACAATTATTGATACCGCGAAGGTTTTAAATTTTTTTTAATAAAGAAATTGTAATATAAAGATAAAAAAACTTTAAATTGTGAGATAAAATGTCATATTTTAAATCTGATTTTTTTAATAAAAATTATATAATTTAATTAAATTAAATTCAAATTCAGTGATTTCAAAGGTTTATTATAAACAATTTGAAGTAACACAAAATGTAATTTGGATAATCTTTCTTGTTTTTCCTTCAGAGGAAAAAAGAACCTGATTTCATATCCCCAAACAACTTTGGATCAACTTTTTAATTTTTTATTTTTTCAATTTTAGGCCATCTCAAATGCATCTGAGTGAATAAGTCTTGAACTGACTGAAACCAACCCTTTCCAAATTCTCTCTATTATTCTTCAAGTTGCCTATAATTGTTGGCACCTCCAATTATCAGCAAGAAAATGGAAAATAAAAAAAATAGACTCTCAATCTAGCTCAAATTCCAATAATTTAGTTTCATTTTATCTAAAAATAATTGTAACTTTTAGTTTTATTTAATAACCAAACATACAGCTTCAAATAAAAAAAAAAAAAAAAACAAAATCTTTCGTAGATTCTAAATCTAACAAAAACTGTCCCATTTGAAAAACCAAGAAGCGAAGTTCTATTCACATTAATCTTGCATCAATTCCTTGTTTGGCAAGCCCATCTTGGGTATTTAATTTGTTTCCATTTCCTCCAACCAACCCCCACCCCCCCACCCAAACAAAAAAAAAAAAAAAGTACTTAACAGCTTAATCAAAACCACCCGCTTTCGTCACTTTCTCCTCCTTAAAACTACCAAAAGAGAAAAGGAATTCACGTTTTCCAGGTTCCCCTATCTCGCACATTATCTTCCCTGTAATTTACAAAATCTATTTTGGTTAGAAATGCTGCGAGGTCCTCGCGAACACCCCATAAAAGATAAAACCTGAAAAAGTGAGAAGAAGTTTCTAACGTTTAAAGATTTTTCGCCGCTTCTTCCTTAGCTTTCCCATGTGAACCTGTTGGGGAAATTCTACAATAAGGTTCTTATGGTAAACTTTCTATCAGCTTAATATCATTTAAACCGTTGGATATAAAATTTTAATTTCAACCGTTGATTTCAAGAATAAGATTGACTTGGAAATCGGGTAACAAGAAAAATTTCAAAAAGGTAACATAGAGTTATAATATTTACAAAAGGTAAAACAGAAAAAATTATTGCAAAAACGAAATAACTAATAAAATTATTAATAAAAATTTATAATTATAATTTAACCATGATTTTCTCTATTATTTTACTCTTGTATTTATAAAGAGTCAATTTTCTTAGTGTGAGAAGAGAATCGACTCTTATATATATATATAAACTATATATATAAATTTATATAAATTATAAATATAAATTATATATA
>JBBYHK010000010.1:234422-255121 GCA_038382065.1 Adansonia grandidieri
CACAATTATTTTTTTTACAAACAATTAGAGATTAAAAATAAAATAATAAACTATAAATATTAAAATTAAAATTTTAAATTTATTAAAAAGCAACTAGTGAAGTAAACATCATATTTAAATTTAACCACAATTATTAATTGAAGTATCTAAAATCTGAAGCCTCACTGCTAAAGATAATACGACGTCATATCACTGATAACTTTGAAATTGTACCCTTATGAAAAAAAAATTCCCGCGAAAATGGGAGTGAAATCGCAACTAATTTTAGGGTGCTTAACGGTGGTTGGTAAGAAATAATGGAAATACGAAATATCCACCGCCTGTCAATCTAACTACGATTATATTTATCCCCCATTTTTGGGATTTTCAACACCATTATAAAACGGAGTCGAGAGAAATCAAATCCCCGTCGCATTTTTGCATCGTAAAGAGAAAAAAAAAAAAAAAAAAAAGAAGAAGAAGAAGGAAGAGAAAGAAAGGCGTCTTAATACACGCTTCTCTTTTTGTTTTCAAAAATTACGAGTTTATTTTTGATTGATTTTTGTTTGTTTTCTCAGAGAAAATGAGGGAGTGCATTTCGATCCATATCGGCCAGGCAGGTATTCAGGTGGGCAATGCCTGCTGGGAACTTTACTGTCTTGAGCACGGCATTCAGGTAACTTTCAATCTCTGCACTTGATTCTTCCTTTTTGCAGATTGTTCAAATGATCTTTGTGTAGATCAACGGTTTCGACTTCATGATTTTTGTTAAAATGTATTTTTTTAGGTTAGATTTTCATGCTCACCTGACGTAAATTCCCTATTATTGTGGGATTCGGTATTGAATTTCGTTTGATTATTATATTTAGATTGATTTACGGAAATAATGATCTTATTATGAGCTGAATGCAAAGTAAAGAGTCATTAGCATGAGATTTTGGTTCCATTGTTTTATTTTATCTTATCTCATCTCATTTTGATCAGATCTAATCTTTCCGCAAAACATATTGCTCGCTCAATACCGTCTGATTACGTATCTTTTTTTTTTTCTCCTCTTTTGACAGATTTGCTTGTTACTTTGTAAAATTGTTTTTCACTTATTCTCATGATGTTGAATTTGGCAGATGAATTTTTTTATCTAAAATATTAGAATCGAGTCGTCAACCAATCTAATTATATGTGCTGAATATTTTGTGGGGTTCAAAGTGTGAACAGCTAATCTCGTCCAAGTGTTAAAAGTTCGGATTTCATAGGATTGTTTTTGTTAATGTTTTCATTGAGATAAGTTTATGAGATTCACCAATCCTTTATTGGTCAACGACTTTTGCTAAATTCGCTTTTCATAATATTTCTAAAACTTCTATTGGGTTTTTGCATAGCCTGATGGCCAGATGCCGAGTGATAAAACCGTTGGTGGAGGTGATGATGCTTTCAACACCTTCTTTAGTGAAACTGGTTCGGGAAAGCACGTTCCTCGTGCAGTTTTTGTAGATCTCGAGCCTACTGTCATTGATGAGGTTAGGACTGGAACGTACCGCCAACTCTTCCACCCTGAACAGCTTATTAGCGGCAAGGAAGACGCAGCTAACAACTTTGCTCGTGGCCATTATACCAGTAATAATTATTGTCTTCTTCATTTTTGGACTAGCTGCCTGAAATGCCAATTGCTTTAACTACCTTATTTTTTTCTCAGTTGGGAAAGAGATTGTTGATCTTTGCTTGGATCGCATCCGCAAGCTGGCTGATAACTGTACTGGTCTACAAGGGTTCCTTGTTTTTAACGCTGTGGGTGGAGGCACTGGTTCAGGACTTGGTTCCCTTCTGCTGGAACGTCTCTCAGTGGACTATGGCAAGAAGTCCAAGCTGGGGTTCACCGTGTATCCCTCACCGCAGGTTTCAACCTCTGTTGTTGAGCCCTATAACAGTGTCCTCTCTACCCATTCCCTTCTGGAACATACAGATGTTGCTGTGTTACTTGATAATGAAGCCATCTATGACATTTGCAGGCGCTCTCTTGACATTGAGCGTCCCACATACACCAACCTTAACCGTCTGGTTTCTCAGGTATATTTCATTGTGTTATCTGTTGAATATCCACTTCTATCTGGGAATGCAAACTAATTTTCTTACAATCAATGATTTAGGTGATATCATCACTGACTGCATCTTTGAGGTTTGATGGTGCCTTAAATGTGGATGTCACTGAATTTCAGACCAACCTTGTCCCATACCCAAGGATTCACTTCATGCTTTCTTCCTATGCTCCTGTCATCTCAGCTGAGAAGGCCTACCACGAGCAGCTGTCTGTTGCGGAGATCACTAGCAGTGCATTCGAGCCCTCATCTATGATGGCAAAATGTGATCCTCGCCATGGCAAGTACATGGCTTGCTGCTTGATGTACAGAGGTGATGTGGTGCCCAAGGATGTCAATGCTGCTGTGGCCACCATCAAAACCAAGCGCACCATCCAATTCGTTGACTGGTGCCCAACCGGATTCAAGTGTGGCATTAACTACCAGCCTCCAACTGTTGTTCCGGGTGGTGATCTTGCCAAGGTGCAGAGAGCCGTGTGCATGATCTCCAATTCAACCAGTGTCGCGGAGGTGTTCTCTCGTATTGACCACAAGTTTGACCTCATGTATGCAAAGAGAGCATTTGTGCACTGGTATGTCGGTGAGGGCATGGAGGAAGGTGAGTTCTCCGAAGCCCGTGAGGATTTAGCTGCCTTGGAGAAGGATTATGAGGAGGTTGGTGCTGAGTCTGGCGAAGGCGAAGATGGTGACGAGGGAGATGAATACTAAAAACTGAATGTGCGTCGCCGTTCTCAAGTAATGTCTTGTATTACTACTATGCTTTCATATTCGTCGGACTTGGATTCTTGTAGAACTTATGTATAATAATTCGCTACTTTGCTTCTGAAGTAACTTTTGTCAATGAAATGCTTGTGGCTTTATGTTCAAAGATTTGCTTATTCATATATGGATTTTCTCACTTTTCCAATTTCCCTTCCCTTCTTTTTGTGTCTTAAAAAAAAAAAAAAAAAAAAACCTAGTTTATATATTTGCACATCCTATGCCCATTCAATGCATGACAGGGGGGCAAATATATGATATTTGAATCTTTTGTTGTGATAGTTAGGGTCATGGATAGTAAAAACTTGGATATCTGAAAATTTTTTATTTGTTTTTTGTGGTTTGGATAATTTGTAAATTCAGATGTTAGATTTATTATCAACAGTAGTTTTAAAAAAGATTCAGATATAATTTTCGTATATTTATTATTTGAATCTATATTGATTTTAGCTTAGATATTCGAATTTGTGATCCAAATTCATTGTATTCATTATGATAACCGATTTAAATATTTTTTATTGATAAAATAAAATAAATTGTTAAATGTAAGTAACTATAGATCTTTTTGGATTGATGCATGAGAATTAGTGAATTACCAGCTTATCTAGTCAGCCATGTGCGTAGTTAAAAGCTCTCACCTGAAGAAGACGAAATTGGCTTTAAAAGCAGATTCATTCATGGTTCGAAATGGGGCAAAGCTTGGATCTATTTTTGAAGTCCCATTTTTTAAGAATTAAACTTGAGGCCCAGCTTGAAACTGGTACTAAGGGTTCCTTTGCATCTCACAATGGGATCCAAGAAAATTTGTAGATGGATTTTCCCTCACTGGTCTAACTGCTCACCCTCAGTGAGGTGAGATTGGATCACTAACTTCTTTAATTTGACCAGAGAGGGATCCAACTAAGGGGTATCTTAGTGACCTGAGTAAGAAGGGAAAATCCTCCTTTTATCATCTTTATTTATTTTTTAACTTTATTTAATTAATTTATTTTTAATATTATTTAATATTATTTAATATAAACATCTTTTAATATATATTTTATTATTTTATAAATATTACTTTAATAATTTTTTAATAAAAATAAAATTTTTAATATTATTTAACATAAATATAATTTTATTTATATTTAATTATTTAATATAAATTTTAATTATTTTTATTAAATATATATTTTAATTTAATATTTTTAAAAATTATTTTATATTTTTATCACATTATCATGTTGTGATAAAATTTAAATACATATATATATATCTTAATCTTAACACTATAATAAATAATTTTATTGTTATTATTATTTTTAATCTTATTAAAATTAATTTTATCGCTTATCTAAATGGATCTAAATAGCGAAAAACTGAAAAAGAGGCGAAAACAAATTGGTTAATTTTTGTGTAAAATTTTATCTTTTTCTTCTTTTCTTCTTTTATTTTTTTTCCCCTTGTTTGAGTTTTTATCGTGCCAGACACAGCTTAAACAAAATCTTTGTCAGGTAACAGACAAAACACAAGCTGCCGGGCCCGAAAAGTTTGGTTTTTGGCGTGGGATGTCTTATCCCTACAAGATTCATTTCCTGGAGGGTGTTTCTGGTGCGGAGGATTTCATTTCATGCTAGGCTTCTCTTTGCTTAGATGCACGTCGGAGTTCACTGTCAAAACGAGGCTTGAGGGTCTTGCAAGCTGCTTCATGTCTCTTTAACATTCAACCTGAATTCGACGTTGGCCTCCTTTTGACATCCATGCTACTGTACTTTACTCTGATTCTTTGCTTCCATACCTTAACATTGCATCATACATTTTTGGCACTTGTATTCAAATTTTGCTTTGTTGGGGTCTTGATTAAATTTTAGCCTGGTATTCGATTTGAATGTAGAAAATAATGGTACTGCAGAATTTTCAACAACGGAGTTTGAGGGGGAAATTTTGGCAGTAGTTGTTTATTTTTTTTAAATGCCAGAACAATTATTTAATCGTGATCAAACCATATATAACATGAAAGAAATTTATCCTAGACTGGGGGAAATCAGAAATAAAAACATTTTTATTTTTTATATCTACGTATGAATTGCTAATCATTTCTTTGAGATGGTAGAGTTGAATTTGATTTTCGATTTCGTTTTCTTGTTGGCTGATTCTAACTGGCTAAATAATAGTGGAATGAAGACCACCTAGTTGGAATATATATATATAAAATGAGAATATTTTGATTTTGCATTTGTTATTAAATGGACAGATACTGTGAATTGAGGCTATAAAAAAGGTAAAGGTTAAGTAAAGTGGCTAGTTGTATAAATAATGTTCAGTAACGTAAGTTCTCCTGTTATTACTTTTAATAAACAATTAAACGTGTAAGAGAAGCATGTTTACTAAATCATGGAGCTGCATCACATGGCAGATCCTGAGATAATGGTATGGATTTGGCTGGTTCATTCTTAATTTAAAACCGAAAAGGCTTAGATATTAATTGAATAGTCAGGTTAATGATGTCTGAAATGTGCATCATATTCTAGTTGCGTAAATGATCTAACTGCATTTGCTATCTCTCTTTGTGGTAAGCCTCTCTGAGTTTAGGCCACGACATTATTTCTTGAAAATGAGACATATACCTACAGGATAAATAGATTCACATTTTGGGCAAAAAAAGTTATCCCATTTCTGGTAAGGCTTGAATATATTACTGCATTGCAATTCAGTCATAAAAGATAAATTACTCTTGAAATCAAAGACTGTCTGGATTCTACCTAGTATCATATCAATGAGTGGTACTTATGTCTAACAGATCGTAGCTTTTTAGTTCTATCCTAGACTACTGATACCTTACCTTACCTATAAGGCTTGTATTTGGAAAATCAAAATTTATAATCCCGTTTTTGGAGTTGATGTATCTGGGGAGAAATAGCTTTTATCTCCGAACAAAAATATTGACAGTATTATTATCGCATATGGAACATTTAAAACCAGTTTGATCTTTGGTTTCTGATCTTCAGTTTTCTCAATTGTAAATAGCATTGGCATATTGTTTTTGTTACAAAAAAAAATATTAGCATTGTTATAAATATTGCAGTTTTTTTTGCGTTGTTCTGGTCTATGCCACCTGCTACGAAGGTTAATTAAGTTTATCGAGACTGATGATAAATATTGTGGCAGAACTGGCCTGAAAAATGCAAGGAAGGCAAACGTATTTGGTATTAGTTGTAAGATCTAAAAGTTACAGATGTTGATTTTAACATATCATAGCCTATTTATGCGAAAGTTGCATTTGAATCAAATGTGTTATTATCAAAGCTTGACGAATATGTCATCTCACTGTTACTATTAACAAAAACTAATTATTCTTTTAATTATTGTAGGTAAACAGTTTTTTTGGTTTCGGAGAAAATATTTCTTTGTGCACATACTTGTTTCTAAGCATCCTTTTCCTATTAGAATTTTCAAGCTTAAGTCACACCATTTGCCCGTCCTAAAGTAAACTCTGTAGTCAATACCATGTGACTTGGTCTTAGGGTAAGCGTTGGATAAGGATCCAACATAGATATGCTCAATTTTTTTAAAGCTTTTTTATATATTTGAAAGACCATACTCCCATACCCGTTCCCAAATATGTGTCAGACATAGGTATTTTAGGAAAAATTAAGAGTCCGGATTATAGACTCTATTCCCTAAGAGGAGAGTTTTTGTAAACTAATAGAAGCAATTTAATTCTACTCGGATAAATTAGTTTTGCATGATTATAGTCCTTCAAAATTCAGGTGTATGGTTTACTTGATTTACAATGGGACCTGCCATAACGTTAACATAATCAGTCTGAAGGCAAATATCTTTATCATGCTTGTGTATGCATTTCAAATAGAAAAGTTACAATTCATAATAATTTAATGTAATTAATAGAGGTTTGGAGATATTACCTATTCTAATGTGGTACTTATTTTGATACCAATGCTTAGTCCTATTATATTTTTGAGGAAAATGTCCGGACAGGTTGCTGGTATCAAGTATATGTTGCTCACACACCAGTATGTGAACCCTGTGGTTATAAATAGTGTAACTTGAGTTACTTGGACAACTTTACACCAAAGATTAATGAAATTTTTTTTTTGTCCTGATAAAAAGGTTTCTATTATGAAGCAATTAAGGGAATCTTGCCTGTCTTGAAACATTTAGCCGTTACGTAGACAAATTTGGTAGGCTTATTACATATTTTCGCGGCTATGGCAGGCTTATCCTGGAATTTAACTGCCATTTGCATCCAAGCACTAAAAGTGTGATTTTGTTTAAGTATGCCAACTAAGGACATTCAAGCATTGTCATTTAATAGTAAGTCATAAAATGAAAATAGAAGCATTTATTTTGATTACATCACTGCTAATGTAATATATGGCAGGAAATAGAGGTGGCCAATCCAAGAATGAGAATTAGATACCTCTTGAGTATTAGCCTAGTCATCAAAGTCCTATAAATACGTCTTGTTTGCCTCGAAACTTCACAAGTCCATCCTCCAAATACTTTTTTTCATTGTTTTTCTAGTAGTTTCTCAATGGCAGGATTGTCCGGCAAGGGCGGCAGCAAACGGAATCAAATGAGGATGAATCAAGGAGCAAATGCTCAGCAGGATGCTTACTCCAAGTGTCAACACAGCAAGAAGGCCAGTGAACTATGCACCATATGTGCTGTTGAGACTGCCCTAGTTGTCCTCTCTCATGGTGGCAAGGCCTTCTCCTTTGGCCATCCTGCTGTTGACTCTTTTATGAATAGGTTTGCCAACTGTAGGAAGCTAGATGCTGATGCAATCCGCCGTGCGGAGGCTGAGAAAGAAGCTGTTCTGAATCAGCTTACGCAAAAGCGCTTTGATCTACTTGTAAAACTGGAAGCTGAAATAATTCGGGGTGAGCAACTCAAACAAATGATGATGGAGAGTCAAAGCCAGGGCCAAAGCTTGATGGACAGACCAGTTGATGAACTCAACTATGAGGAGCTGTTGACACTGAAATCAAAGATGGAGGAGCTTTCTGAGAGGCTGAACAAGCATATGCAAGAACGTTCTGCTGAGCCTGCTGCTTCAACTTCAACGTCAGCTGGAGGAAGTAATGCTTCTCCCAGTGGTTCTACTGAGGGTAGCTCTTCCGCTGATCCTCGTGATCAGGATGTTGGCGGTGATCATTAATTTTCCCCCAGTCAGTTGGGAGAGGATTTGTCTGAAAATGTCCTGCCAAAGCTGCTTCAGCTTTGTTGAACTGATCCAGTCATTCCCTCTCTGTTGTTGTTGTCCGTTGGAGTGATGAATGGAAACAGAATAAATTAAAAATCAATAATAATAAACTGGTTTCCCCTATGTGTACCATTTTTATATGACAGTAGAATGTCCGATAATGCGATGTCTGTGTGTGTGTGTTTTTTTTTTTTTTGGTATGCTTCGATTCGATGATTGTTTCATTCGAAATCCTTATGGAGTTTTTGTCTGATATACTTTCTGACACAGCAACGCAGGTTCGGCAGGGTAACGTTGTTATGGAAATACTTGGAATGACATGAAAAAACAATGGTGAGACTGAGAAACCGTTACTGTTTGCATATATTTGAGGGACTGAAATTCTCTGTTGACTTGTCTGAATTAGCCTGTAATGAAGAAAAGATGGTGACTTCTATAATGCCTCTACATCGTTTGTTTGCATTGGAAGAAATTTCCAGGCTGATTATCTATCTGCTTTTGAGTAATTTGAAGCAATGTTAAAAAAGGGCATCGAAGGTCAAATTAGTTTTCTATCGATTCAGTTAATGGACAGATTCCAGGCTGATTATCTGTCTACATATAACATACTGGATCAGTTAGATCACTGATTCTGGTTTTCTACCGATTCAGTTAATGAACAATTTGATATAATATAATGTACTGAACCAGTAAACTTACCTATTTTAAATTCTAACTTATTCAACCAACTGGTTCGATCCAGTTTCAACGACACTGGTTTGAAGTTAAAGAATGTGAGGCTGGCTTGGACCTTGTTCCAATGCCACTTAAGGAAGAAAGTCATGATCTTTAATTCAATTGCTCTCTTTAGGCTTTAATTCGCAAAATTTAACTTCAATTTTCATGGAAAAACTTTTTAAAGAACTTTTGACAGTTTGAGAATACTTGTTGTTATAATTATGTTTGGCTGCCAACAACAATTGTTGGTAATAATCTCAATTAGTACTTTATCTTATCCATATTAGAAACGATTGTTGATAATACTTTTTATTAATGATAATTACTAAAGATTAGTGAGCTAATTAGATCCATCAACCAATCGAACTATTCGTAAGCTTTGGTCTAGATTGAGTTAAGCCTAGAGAGTTTGTAATCCTTGCTAGCCCAGCCCAGCTTGTCACTTTTTTTTTGGAACTATGCCATCTTTTATTCCAAGTCATTAGGCTGCTAATAGTCTGTTAAAGGGCTACCCAACGAGAGAGAGGAGGATATTGGTAAAGATTATGACATATAACTGCAGAGCTTGCTTTCTTTATGGAAGAGATTGAAGTGTTTTTCACAGTTTAATGTTAGATGGAAGGTCCTTTTTCATAAGCAAATAATAATGCCTACTAACAGATTTAATTTCACTCTCGAAATTTAGCGAAAAGTGTGTGAAAACATTGCACTTATTAAGTCAATGCACCGACTATTAATTGTTTTAAGTTAAAGGTTAAGATATAGACTGAGAGAGAACTTATATTTGAAACAAAAGCAACTAATTCTTGAATTTACCAAGAGATCCCCAGAAGCAGAGGGCAAATCCAAGTGGAAGTTGGGATGTCAAAGATTAAGGTTGAGGGTTGAGTTTTTTCAGATAGATTTTTAGGTCTTGGCGTGCTATCAGGTTTTTAATGCTTTTGCCAACCTCACTTGTCCTTGCAAATTAAGCTACAAATTCGTAGCAAAAAGGATGGATGGCAGTACCATTTCAAAATGATAATTTATGCAGCAACCATACACTAAGTTACTCTGACTAAGGTAAGAGTATTGGATATGAATATATTTCTTTTTTCTACATACCCACATCAGATATGTATCAAACATGAGTACTTAGAAGGAGTAATGTAGACATATTTGCAGAAAAACTTAAAGAATTTTCTTTTCCTTTTTAAATAGAAGGCCTTCAGAGAGTTGATTCTGTTGAATCAAAGCCTGACTTCCATTTTTGACTGACAGTGGAACACAATTTAAACCCACATATGTTGCCTATGGAAACTTAGAATATCAATCTTTATAAGTAGAAATCTTTTAAGTACAAAAAAATAACGTACTATTTTTTCAGGACTAGTATCACAATAAAGTACAAGAAGTAGCCAGGAACTTACAGATGCCTGATCATCTCGGGAAGAAGAAAAACAAAAATTTGATGAGAGCAATAGTTCACGTGCGAATGACAAACCATCATTTCACTCTACAGCCGCATTCTCACTGTGATTCTCCTCAATTCCGGTACCTGGCAAAGTCTCAAAATTCGCACTTCCATTATTGTCGGTGTACGTCTGTGAAGCATTATTGTTCTCATTCTCACCAGAATTCCCACTGTTGTCGCTGTTGCTCTGAGCAGCATTATTATTGTTTTCATTCTGAGCTGCATTTTCATCGTTGTGGGTCTGAACAGTATTGTTCTCATTCTGACTTCCGTTTTCCTGGTTGTCGGTGTTGCTCCAAACAGCATCACTATTCTCATTCTGACTTGCATTCTCATTGTTGTTGTTGTAGCTCTGGGAAGCATTATTCTCATTCTGACCTGCATTTTCATTGCTGGTATCGCTCTGAGCAGCATTGTTCTCATTCTGACTTGCATTCTCATTGTCATTGTTGTCGTTCTGGGAAGCATTATTCTCATTCTGAACTGCATTTTGGTTGTCGGTAACGCTCTGAAGAGCATTGTTCTCATTCTGGCCTGCATTTTCGTTGTTGTTGCTCTGAGCTGCATTTTCATTCAAATTTGAATTGTTATTGTCCTTTTGAGTAACATCTTCATTTGCATTCGCATTGTAGCTAGCGTTGCTCTGATTGTCAGCACTGCTGTCTTTCCCATTTGCATTTGTGTCATTCTTTACATCGACACTATCATTCTCATTCTGACCTGCACTGGCATTATCATTTGTGTTCGAGGATGTTTCACTCCCTTTGGCAACTGAAGAATCAGAAGAATGAGCTTCTTCATTCTGGCCAGCATTTGAATTATCAACCATGTTTAAAGACACAACATTTTCTCGAGTACCCTCTACTCCGGAATTCTTGTCGGATCCTTCTCTCTGAATTGTGTCATTTTGGCTTGTAACTGAAGATGCAGAATCACTGTCTGATCCTCTCCATGGATTGGAGTTCTCGGTCTGTCCGTTTGATTCAACTGATTCAGAGTTACTGGTAGAGCTTGTAGAACGTCCATTAGCTCCATCTCCGTTCTCAGTCAGAGTTGGAGTTGCATTTGAATCTGATTGCTCGCCATTGCCACCCGAGTCAGATTTCTCAGTCTGTTGATTATTTTCATTCTGAGTTGTACCGGATGTTGTGTCCGTCCCATTCTGGTGCTCATTTGATTTTGTACCTGTCATGAAATCGGGACGGGAATCTTCTTTAGACTCAGCATCATTGCTCTCATTATTAACACTCTCTTGATGGTTTTCAATTGTTTCGCTTTCCTGCACGTTTGACACATCATGGAAGACATTGACTGCTTCACCGCTAGTTGTTCCTTTCTCCTGTTCTAATTCGTTTTTATCTTTGTTTTCCAACTGCTCCGACTCATTTGAATTTTCTGAACCACTTGTCTCATTCTCAACTGCTGCATTTTGGGTATCATGGACGACTTCGCTGGAAGCATCATCCCCCTTGTAATGTGCTTCTCTTGCTTCTTCATTATTCCCGTCAACTCCATCACGAACCCGATCATCTGAAGTACCTGAATTCTCTATCTCAACTCCACTCTTTTCAGTCTCTTTCTCGCCGCTCTCCGTTTCATTACTCTCTTCCCCAATCCGATTACTTTCCTTCCCTTGACTCTCCTCAGTGTTTTCTTTCTCCTCATTTGCCTTATTTTCCCCGTCCTCCGAGCTGAGTTCAGTCACATTGTTTTCACTGTACTCTTTACTCTCTTTTATCCCCTTCTCTTCACTATCATTGTTCCTACTTTCTTCATTTTCCTTCTCTCCATCAACCGACACTTCTCCGTGCTCAGTTTCCTCTTCAGGTTTGTCATTATCATGCTCGCGCATTGCATCATCATCCCCATTTCCTCTTCCTTCATTTTCAGTTTCCTCAGGCTTGTTATCATCTTCTCCGATCTTGCTTTCTTCCTCTTCTTCCTCCTTGTCCCGCGCATCCTTAATAGTTGTTGTTTCCTCCACTCGATGAAGGTCCTTTCTCCCCAACTTTACGGCTTCGTTCCCCGATTGCTTGTACACCGCTTTCTTTTCACTAGAGTGCTTAACTTGGTAAAGCAGCCAGATGCAAACACCAGCCAGAAGACATATTTGCAGAGCATGCTTTACCTTGAACCCTTTGGATCTTTGATTCCTACGAGGTGAAAGCCTGAACATAGTGAACTTCTTCAAACTAGCCTGTCGGGAAAAAAAAAAATCACAAAACAGCAGAATTCTTCAACAAATTTATAATTAGACATAGTTATACATTTCATCAAACAAGAATATTTTAATAAAGAAATAACAGCCTCACATGGCCCAATGAATTCGAAACCTCAAGCAGAAAATGTTTCTATAAGTAAAAGAAAATTATATGCAATGAAAAATTCAGATCATCCCATGAACTAAAAAGCTCAAATGGTTGTTAATCATGAACAGATCAGAAAATTCACAAGCTTTCACACAAGTCATAATGGCAAAATTAGACTAACAAAGATCAACCTTAAAACTAACAAAAAAAACAAAGATCATTGCATCCAAGTCAAAACGCTCATTTAAAGCTTTAACCAAGACATAAAACCGAACTCTTCTGTCTTTTTCAAGGTAAAAACTAAAGAAGGACAGAAAACAAACAGGATCAAAATTGTATTACAATCTGAAACAGATCAACCACTTGAAAATTTTAAAGTAAACCCACTTTTAACACTTCAAAATTAAATTCAAAAAGCTTTGATAGAGACTTACCCGGAATCCAAATGATCAGAAAGAAACTAACAAAGGAAACGTTCTTTTTTTTTTTTTTTTCCTTTTCAAGTGAAAATTCCGAGAATGGTTATATTTCCGAGCAATTTGGACAAAATGAAAAGAAAAAAAAAATGGTTGATTTCAAGATTAAAAGCTTTGGTGTCGGTGCCAGAATGAGATTAGACCTAGAAATGCAAAAAATCAATCTTTAAAATACCACAATCTACCGTGCATTTTGTGCTCCTTAAAAGGCCATTCGATCAATCTCTCAGCAAATCTGATCTCCAGCATTCTCACCCTTACTCTTTGTCTTCACACTTTTAAATGGCGCGTGTAATCACGTAATATCTAAACTACGTCGTTTCGGTTCAATCGCTTTATTTTTGAAGGAGAACTCAACTTGGGTGAGAAGTTGGGTAATATAAAGTCCTTTATCAAACATCGTTACTTTAACTAAATATTCACTTATTTCCCTAAGCGGCAGATATCTTGCCACGTGTCGCACCAGATTTTAAAGTCGGTGGTCGTACTTTTATCAAAATCCATCCTTCACCCCGCCCTAATCTTTCTACTTCGCTTCCCTACAACGCCAAGGAAAAAAACAAAAAAGGGGAAAAAAAAGTTCCAAGGGAAAAGGGAAAAGAAATGGCCTCGAAGCTTTTTCGTCAAACCCTAATAAAGGCGAAGCCAACCACCGTTATCCGCCGATTCTCTACCGCGGCCGCCGTCGTTCCTCCGCCAGAGTATGAGGACCGAACGGGAATCACCTTGAAAGGTGTGAAAATCGCTGGCCGTCCGCTTTACCTAGACATGCAAGCGACTACCCCAGTGGACCCTAGGGTTTTAGATTCGATGCTTCCGTTTTACCTCTACCGCTACGGAAACCCTCACTCCCGTACTCACCTCTATGGCTGGGAATCTGAAAACGCCGTCGAAACAGCCCGCGCACAGGTCGCGGCACTTATCGGAGCTTCCCCGAAAGAAATCATCTTCACCTCCGGCGCCACCGAATCGAACAACATCTCAATCAAAGGCGTTATGCATTTTTACAAAGACAAGAAGCGCCATGTCATCACGACTCAAACGGAGCACAAATGCGTTTTGGATTCTTGCCGGCATCTTCAACAGGAAGGTTTTGAGGTAACTTATTTGCCTGTTGGCTCTGATGGGCTTATTGATTTGGATAGATTAAGAAAAGAAATCCGACCCGATACTGGGTTAGTTTCTGTTATGGCGGTTAATAATGAAATTGGGGTGATTCAACCTGTTGAGGAAATTGGTAAAATCTGTAAAGAATTTAATGTCCCTTTTCATACTGACGCTGCTCAAGCTTTAGGGAAGATTAAGATTGATGTAAATGAATGGAATGTGAGTCTAATGAGTTTAAGTGGGCATAAGATTTATGGGCCTAAAGGAGTTGGAGCTTTGTACTTGAGAAGGCGGCCGCGAATTAGAGTTGAGCCACAAATGAATGGAGGTGGGCAAGAGAGAGGGATAAGGAGTGGGACTGTGCCTACTCCTCTTGTTGTTGGGATGGGAGCGGCGTGTGAGTTGGCGATGAAAGAAATGCAATATGATGAGAAGCGAATTAAAGGTTTGCAAGAGAGGTTGTTGAATGGGATTAGAGAGAAGATTGATGGGGTGGTGGTAAATGGGAATATGGATAGGAGGTATGTAGGGAACTTAAACTTGTCGTTCGCATATGTGGAAGGGGAGAGTTTGTTGATGGGGTTGAAAGAAGTGGCAGTGTCTAGTGGGAGTGCTTGTACTAGTGCGAGTTTGGAGCCTTCGTATGTGTTGAGAGCATTGGGTGTGGATGAGGACATGGCACATACTTCAATTAGGTTTGGGATTGGGAGGTTTACTACCGAGGAGGAGATAGATAAGGCAGTTGAGCTTACTGTGAAACAGGTTGAGAAATTAAGGGAAATGAGTCCGCTGTATGAGATGGTGAAGGAAGGGATTGATATTAAGCAGATTCAATGGGCACAGCATTGATCGAATTTTGTATATGGGTGAGGCTGTTTTGGATATGAATTGCATCTCAAATGAATATTGCACTGCCTGCTAGAGCTTCTTAAGCAGAGGTAGAATTGTATCACTATGTACTGGTTTTCTTTTCCTGTCCTTGTAAATGCCTTGAGAGCTTTCATAGTTAATTTATATAATTAGCAAATGGTATATTGGGCTGGTTTTACTCTAAAACCTTGCACGTTCTCTTCAAACATGGGCATATCCTATTTTGATAGTAGAAACACTACAAAACATTTCTGCTTTAGCAGCGAAGTTGTTTAATAATTTTTGTAACTCTGAGCTCATTCTGTGTTGCACACCAAATTATACCTAGTTTATGTTGCTTTTATGTGATGAATGAAGAATTTGGGTGATCTTGGTAGTCATTATAAGTAATGATACTCCTCCAATTCTGCTGGCAATGAAATGACTGCGAAGTCTCATATCAAATGATGCATTGTAGAGTAGCTCATCAGTCATCATTACTTAACACCAAATTTGTAAGGGAACATCATTCTACATGGGACTCACTCATTCAACCTTTTGCAAATGTGCCTACCGTTTTTAATGCATTGAAAAGGTTATTTGTTTTACGTCTTCACCTTTTCCAGGTAGCTGGCTATTTGCTTTCACTGCTGATGCTTGGTGCCTCTTCTTAACCTTGTTTGGCAGTTCTGTAGCTTAATACTGGTCTCTAGGATGATCACTCATTGTAGATTGCTATATTACTTGAAAGCAGGTTTGAGTGTTCGACATTGGTATGTTTAATTTTTGCTATATTTTTCTGTGTTTTTGGAGTGTCCTTGGAGGTCATATACCTATAACTATCTCCGAAAATCTGTCGGACATGGGTACTTAAAAAAAAAAATGATGACTTGGAGCGACCTAGGTAGTTGCGTCTTGATGGTCATTCTCCCAATAACGGTGTTATTTAAATTGCCGCGTATAACTTGGAGAACACTTTCCCAGCTAATTAGGGGGACTGGGGAGACCACTTGAACCTTGTTTATAAAGCACTACGTGGGCAAGAGTCACTTTTAATTTTCACTCTTTAATGCATTTAGATCAGCTAATGCCATACTACCTGCCTCTACTTGGTACTTAATGTTTCATGGCTGCCAATGCTGCAATTTATTGATAACAATGCACAGTCGCAAGGCTCTAAAGTCTCCTCAATTTGGCTTGTTGAGAGTAGGGCTTGACTACTCCTTCCATGGTGTAGTAGTGTTCATATTTGCTTACTGCTTATGGTTAAATTTGCAGGATATATATATATATATATATATATATATATGTTAATGCATGCTCGCCATATAGAGTGCTGCGACCTGCCTTTGGATTGGGCTTCTAATTGTAGATTCTGGGTTGAGGAAGTCTCCCTTCTGAATGATAGCCATCTAGACTGCTTTACAGAACTGAGACTTTTGTCTGAGGAATGAAATTTCTCAAAATGGGCAAGGTAATAGCCCTTTTTTTTAAAAAAAAAAAAAAGAAACTTTTCCATAATTATTAGCTCCCCTTATGTAAAAGCATCATGAATTTGTAATAAATACTTAAAGCATAGGGGATCGAACATGACTTGAAACATTTATTTGTGAACTTAATCAACCAAACATGGATCCTTGTTCTCACCCCAACTATTTTTGGTATACAAGAAGTACCATGTCTCTAATCCTCTTTCCAAATCCTATACCATTCTTACGAATTAAGTCCAATCGATGGTTTTTCTCAATTTTTCGTTTTGAAGCAAACATTAAGCCATTGTTGAACATCGTTAATAAAGCTTTTAACATCTTGTTCCAGTGAAACTAAAAAATATATGTATGGGACAAATGATAGACTACTTCGCTTTCATAGGATAAACCAAAAATTGTTTAGGTCGTTTCAATCACAATCTCTATAGTAATTTAACCGTAGGCAAGTTCCGAATAATTCTTGTTGTGAACCCGACTATTATCTAAGCAAACTCTCGTTGTGGCTTCATCTCATCATCAGCTGTCACGGCTGCAAGATTTGAGAAAATGCTGTGGCAGTGACCAAAGGTTGTGTCCCAGTAAGCCTTTATGGCTTTTAAAAAGACTTGTTTAAAGTGCATTCACTTGGAGCTTAAGTGAGTTTCCATTACTACTCTGACACCTCTTTATCTACCAGAATTCCAAGGAGTAAGAAATCAATATTAGTAGTTAATTAATGCCTGGGACGCTTTTAAGGGCTATGCCACTGATTGATCGATTAACCACTTGTTAAGTCTAATTTTATCTGATTAATAAAATAACCTAGTTGACTTTGTTGTTTTCACCTTTGAATGAAGCCAATCTTGACGGGGCCTAGTTTTTAGGCTGATCAAGATTTAGTGTTTAATTTCACTGATTTATATAATCATTTTTAAGAAATAAAATTTAACAACTTTCAATATTAAATCATGACATTTACTAAATCTTTTTATCCTTGAAACTATTGTCTCCTTGTGAAAAAAATTACTCTTCTAATTGATAAATGGATATACAACTGGCTTCTAGGCGCCTGAAAGGTTACTTGAGAAGGCCCTTTATAGACACCAAATAGAGCAAGCAATTGGTGAATGGCACAGTATTCCTTGTTCTGTTCTAACATTTACGATTCAGACCAATTTGTAGAATCTGATCTGCAAATAATCTTTCCCAAGATCAAATTTTGGTTGAGAAACAAAAAAGAACCCAATCTCAAAAATGGCCCCTGCAAAATGTCCTATCAGAGAATGCTGTGCCATGCATTCTGATTTACTTGCTGGTGACTAATGCCTATCTAAATCATCAGGGAATCGTAAGGGTTGAGTCGAGGCCTTGCTGCTGTTTTTGTATATGTAAAGTACAGTGTATTTTGTCAATGGAGTAAAGGGGGGATAGCGAAGTTTCAATGCCTGTTGGCAATACACGCACAAAAAAACTTGGGAGAAAAAGAGAAGTTTTTTGGGAATCAGAATCCGTTTTGCTGTACAGGATTCAGCTTTTTTTTTTTCTCTCTCAGTTGTCTGTCTTCACCTCTGCCCCAAACATTCTCATTTTAAGTTCCCGGAAGATATGGTGCCCCATGTCCCCACCCCACGTGACTGTTAGCACCAAAATGTACCTTCATATTCTTTTCCAATGGATCAACATTACGGCAGGGATTTTCAAGGATAAGGAAAGATTAATAACCAGGATAAATGCCATGCAATCAAAAACTTATCTATAATCTCGTAAATTTAAATCCTTGCTTGGGACTGAAAAACAGATGATAATCGATGATGGATTGCGTTTGGAATTCGGATTAGATGTGATGTATAAGACGAAAACCGACTATTTTTTTTCTCTCCGTTGTTTTCTTGATGGCATTTTTGTATTTGTCCAGCAGATCTAGGGCTTCGCTGCCTGATGGATAGATGTGCTGCTGTAGCTTTGTTATATCAGTTTCTGCTTATTACTTTGGATCTTGAACCCTGTTAGTACCAAAAAGGGAAAAATTTTCCTGTTTGTAGAGCTCAGAGCCTGAAACTGATACATAGGCAACGGACCAAGGACTGCATAAGCAGTGAGTAATCGGCGTTGAAAGGAACAAATGATCCCATAAAGATTAGCTGATAATATCTTATAAACGTAATTTGATAATCTTTGAATCAATAATGATAATCAATAATTGGTAGAGCTAGCTAGCTGGAGTAAGCCGGCAATTGAGAATAGGTGACATATTAGTTATATTGTCCCTTGTTAAACTATTTCGTTTTGTCATTTCTGAAGCATTAGAAGATAAGAAAAATGATTTTATCTTTGAGAAGTAAAAGCAGGGAAAAAAAAAAAAAAACATTGTAAACACCTAGTAACTGAAGCAATATGACCCCATGGCTTTTGGTTCTAGCAGCTGTGTTAATAGCTGTCGTTCAGGTATTTGCTAAGCTTTAGCGTACTGTTTATTTGATTGATTTTAAACAGTGAAAATTCGTCCGCAACAAAGGAAGGTCTTGTCTTGTCATGTCTAAAGAAGCATGAATTTTGTAGTATAGCAAACTAAAAAAAAAAAGAAAAAAAGAAAAGCCAATATATGCCAATGAAATATCCCATCACAGTGTGATCGTCGGCTTCTTCCCAATCACCATGATTATCTTTCTCTAAATGAAAATAGCTGTCCCTCCTAGTCAATTTTCTCGAGAATTTTACTTTCTTTAAATGGAATACCCATTTTACTTCTCATTACCAATTTCTTTTACTTGATTTGTGCTTATAATTTAGCTGCCATGGATGTTCTGCTTTCTTATCTTTGAGAATTCAATTATTAATAGATTAAGGCAGTGAGGAGCAAAGATTTGTCCTTAACAAGGTATTTTGAAAGTAATATATCTATCGATCGAAAACTTTATTAAAGTATTTCGTTTTTGCTTTCATTATTATGTATACATAAATCAAGATTAAGTTTTAAAAAAATGTTGGCACAATCGATTCGGACAATTTGATTAAACCCCAAACACTTCTTTTTTTTTTTTTTTGAATTTAGACCCATATTTTGGAACGTCAATAAAGCCACTTTGGACAGATATTTGTCGAAGCTGTTATGGTGTTTGTTCATATCTAAATTTGTTGTAATCTTTTGATAAGACGAAACTGAGGCCAAACCGACCTAATTTCGAAGAAATGATAGACTGCAACATGCATTGCCCATGGGCTTAAACCACCTGACCCATCGCTAATTAACAAGTTAATTGCTCATTAGAATGTTTTGTGGAAAAAATAGCTTTGGCAGTAGCCTAAGACCTAGTTTACTATTGTTGTTGCAAAAAATTTAAATTAAAAAATATAATAAAAATATAATTTAATAATTTTGAAGTATACGAAATTAATTTTTTTTTTTTAAAAAAAGAAACGAAACAAAGACAATAGCATGTGGTGAAATTGTACAAAGCCAAATAATTGTCTACTTTTTGAGCAATCTCTGTTTATCCCTAATTTCTAGACCCACCACTCCTCTGTACTTGGGGGAAACTTTTTCATTTTACAAAAGAAAATATGATTATACTCTTACATCATAAGATTTGCCCAATAAATTATATCTCTGTTTGTATACATAAACCATACACATGTAAATGTACGGGCCACGAAGAATCTAATAAAAAACTTAATAACGGCCTGCAACTAACAGTATGATAATTTTAAATTTTTATTATTTATATTTATTGTAATTAATTATAATAATATGTATTATATATATTTTAATACTTAATTACATTTTAAAGATTCTGACAATCAAGAAATTACAATATATGTTGGAGCAAACAAAGAGAATGGTGGTAAGAGGGTGCAACATCATTAAACATTTGATTATCAAGAACAATAGACTAAAGCCAAAAAAAACAGTACTAATAGTTTTCTTATATGATTCACATGGTTGAAAAATGGGTATTCTATCAGGCAAAACTATATATTTTCAGGGGTTGAAGATGAAGTCCCCACATTTACATTTCCAACTCAAGGGCTTGTAATTGGAGTTGTCAACTCCTCTTGCGTAGGCAACATCAGAGATTAATGTTGAAGAATTGTGGTTTCCATTTCTGAGTTGGGGATTCGCAGGCACTTGAATGGCTTCGCAATGCTCGCATGAACTGCACCTTCTCTCGCACCTTGGCGGCCTTGAACCTATCTTAGCTCTCAATATCTCCTTTTCTTGATCATTTACTGTCTATCCAACGTAAGAATGAGAAAAGAAGAATTCTCAGCATTCTTTGTTTGA
>JBBYHK010000010.1:261195-272116 GCA_038382065.1 Adansonia grandidieri
TTAAATTTGCCCTATGTAAATTACTTATTATTATTATTATTATTATTATTATTATTATTATTATTATTATTATTATTTTGATCGTTTAAGAAGAAGAATTAGTACTAGATTTTGGCTGGTACCCGCTGTGTGGGTGAAAGAAAAAAAAATTATTTAAAGTAGTGAGTGGATTTTTTTGTGTAAACATATTTTAAAAAATAAAATTAATTAAAAATATTTAAGTTTTACATTCAAATGATATTTTTATCTTTTATTTTATATTTTTTATATTTTATTAAATTTTTATGTCATTTCATCCAAGGGCTAAAACAAAAAAATTTATGTTGGGCCAAAATCAATTATAAATTTTGGCCTTTGGGGGTCAAAATAAAATTTTTATCATTTTCTTACTTAAGAAAACCTAAAATAGAAGAAATTGAGAGGTTGAGACCCCTGCCTACCCCTCTAGCTTCGTCCTAATTTCCTCGATGAATAAATGAGCAGCATCAAACTCAGTCAACCTCTTTATTAATAATATAAATTACTAATTTAAAATATTTTAATATCATATTACTTTATTAAAAAATTATAAATTACTTTCATTAACATTAAAATTAACAAAGTGAACTTAAAATCTAAATTTAATTCAATTAATTTATATAATTTTTTTAAAAAATAATACACAATAAATTCGACGTTTGATTCCTACCATCCTCTAACACATTCTCTTATTTCTTCGTATTATTGTGCTATGATTTCATTTGAAAAAGTAATATGCTTAAAAAAATAAACAAAATAGACCAATTTTGTTTTAACAAGTGTCCATATTGTAAAGCCTGAGTCCAATTAAAACTACCCACGTCAGGAAAGTCGAACTCTGCACGATGGGGCAACAAAAAAGTGGTGACCTTAGATGGACACCACGTGGCAGCCAACGTATGGTGCATCCCTGGGTTCTTCTATCTCAATTTATGCAAAGAGAGAAAGGATGATCCCTTTTGTCCTATAGTTTTCAGTTTTGTCGGTCTTTCAGTGTCTGGTTTTTTTTTTTTTTTTTCCTCATAATTTGGCCTCAATCGGTCAGGTTTCCCTCAATTTGATATAAAACAATTTTCATCTATTAAAAAAAAAAAACTATAGTACTTACTACATTTAAAAGGCTACTCAAAATTCTGGGAGTACTCGATTGGTATTCAATTTCCCATGTGTTGAATATTTAAGTTTTTAAATGAATTTCCAATGCCAAAAAGAAAATTTTTTTATTTCAATAAGTTGCATCTTCAAATTTTGATTAGGAGCTAACAATTAAGAAGAAAATAAGTTCATCCCTTGTCCGGTCCTTACTATAATGTGAGACACCCAAAAATTGGTGGTGGGGGCATGAATCAGCCTAAGCCGATCAATTACTGTTATCACTGGTCAAGCCAAGGTTGGCACATGCTGAATGTATGAACATTTTAACGTTGTTGGTATTAGAAGTGTTAATATTAATATTATTATTTTTTAAGTTCACCCTAACGGAAAATATAAATTTTAAATTTTATTTTAAATTATTTGTATTTGTAAATTTGTAATTCAAATCTATTTAAACTCACACATATTAAATTTTTTATTTTTTTAAATATATTTTATTTTAAATTTAACATTTAATGGTTTAATAATTTTTATTTAAATTTTAAAATATAAATAACTTAATATTTTTTATGTTAATAGTATAATAATATTCATTTATTTTTCATATGATATAAATTACTTAATATATAAATATAAAAATAGTGTATATTATATAATTGAAGAAAAATTATCATTTTTTTCCTTTTTGAGCCTAATATTTTATCCAAGTTCTCACAAATTTTGAATAAGTCTTCGAGTTTGAATAAATAACGTAATCCATAAACACTTATAGTTAGCACATGATAAATGATACCTACGGTTATTTATCACAATTAATCATAAGAAAAAAAATAATTTAATTTAGACATGAATAAAAAAATAAAAAGGATAAGGAGAAGAAACATTACAAATTTAAAAATTAACTCAATTAATTTATATAATTATTCTTAAAATATCATAACTTATAAATTTAAATTCAAATTCCAAACAAACAACTTTTTTTACATTAAAAAAATTGAAGTCGCTAGAAGTATAAATTATGATGAGATTCCCAGAGCCAAAATAAAAGCAGTTGGGTTGTTGTAGGCCTAATGTCGGCTTTGCCATTAGCTGGCTCGAAAGCTAAGCTGGTGATGAAGACACATTTCCATTTCAATGCAGCAAGTCTACAGGGACCCTCTGCGTTTTAATATCCCACCTATATATACACACTTGCACCCCCATCTCATCTCTAAATCAGTCTTAATAATAATTCTCTTCATCTTTTTTTTTTTTTTGGTTCTTTATTTACACATCACCATGGCTTTAAGGCATGCTTTTCTTTTGCTTTTCTCTTGTATTCTTGCAATCTCCCTCTCAGTTTCGGGACGACCAGCCACTTTTATCGAAGATTTTAGAATCAGTTGGTCTGATACCCATATTAGGCAAATCGATGGAGGGAGGGCCATCCAACTTGTTCTAGACCGAAATTCAGGTAAACACTTTTCGTGGGGTCGATCACTTGATATTTTAATCAAATCTTTTTTTAGAAAACTTTAAAATAATGATGATTAACTAAAACCATATGTTACCCTTAATAATCTTTGTAGTTTTCAAACAATTTTTTTTCTTTTTCAGGCTGTGGATTTGCTTCCAAAAGGAAGTATTTGTTCGGACGTGTCAGCATGAAGATCAAGCTCATCCCTGGCGACTCTGCTGGAACAGTCACGGCCTTTTACGTACACCTACATAATCTTCATTACTTTGCATTAAATAAATGCTATTAAGTAAAATTTTTCAAGCTTCTTAATTGGTTTTTCTTTCTAATTTGGATTGCAGATGAATTCTGATACAGATACTGTAAGAGATGAGCTAGATTTCGAGTTCTTGGGGAACCGAACTGGTCAACCTTATACTGTCCAAACCAATATCTATGCTCATGGAAAAGGCGATAGGGAACAAAGGGTTAACCTTTGGTTTGATCCTTCTGCAGATTTCCACACTTACACAATAATGTGGAACCATCACCATATTGTGTAAGTTCCAAATCGCTATAAAAAAAATCTGAAACACAGCCGACACTTGTATGGTAAATTGGCAATGGAATGAGAGAGAGGGAAAATAAATATCTGTCAAATCAATAAAGTTATATCAACTTTTTTGTAAGATTACTAGAAAGTTTTACATATAAAGTCAAGCATGATTAATTGGGATACCTTTAATTAAATGATATACAAGTATTAGTTGAGTTAAATTGACCAATGGTTATTAATTTTTATTAATGGGTTGTTAAATTTTGGGTGGTCTTTTTTTTTTAACAGGTTCTATGTCGATGAGGTGCCAATCAGGGTTTACAAGAATAATGAAGCTAGGAATATCCCATATCCGAAATTGCAGCCCATGGGAGTGTATTCAACACTGTGGGAAGCTGATGATTGGGCAACGAGGGGAGGGTTGGAGAAGATCGATTGGAGCAAAGCTCCTTTCTTGGCTTACTACAAGGACTTTGATATTGAAGGGTGTCCAGTGCCAGGGCCAGCAAACTGTGCCTCAAACCCTAGGAACTGGTGGGAGGGCAGTGGTTATCAAGCCCTTAATGCCATGGAAGCTAGAAAATACAGGTGGGTTCGTATGAACCACATGATCTACGATTACTGCACCGACAAGTCCCGATACCCGGTTACCCCACCAGAATGCCTGGCCGGCATCTGAAGTCCGACCATCCAAAGTTCCATATCCAAACTCAACTGTCCAGAACACTGATATACCATACGTTTCATGTCATACTTTACATACATGCCTCCCTCTGTACAATAATAGCTATGCTATAAATAAAGGAAATAAGTTATTCTTGTGGCATATAATTGTGAAGTGAAAAGCGGGATTCCTGGAACAGGAAAAGTCAATTTCTGTTTGTAGGCATGTATATGTCTGTTTTTGTTTTTGGTGCATATTATTTTGTGCCAATAAAAGCTCTAGCCAAGAACATAAGTTATTAATTGAACGTTTTTGTTTCACTTTTTAATTTTCATTATTTGTAGCATCCAATTCTCAATTTTCATGGTTTAAAGCAAAAACCTTTAGCTGGCTTTCAAAAAAACCAAGATGGTTGGTTCATTGTTTTTATGGATTCTTCATAATGTTGCAAAACAACAAAATAGTTATTGGAAGGAAAATGGAAGAAAGCTGGAAATTCAGTAGTGAATTGGAAAGTTTTCTTTGATTTGATTTATGAATGGTCCCCCCTTGTTTTTTTATGTATTTGTTTTTCACTTTAATATTTGGCCAGATTTTGATTCATTTGGTCCCGGAAATGTATAAAAAGCAGGTTCTTTGATTTAGCATGTGGAACACATTCAAGTTCCCAGCAGACTGAAGTGTTAGTCGTCGGTTCATCGATTCTATTTGTTTGGAAGGTGCTTCATTTCTTTGTGAGGTCGAGGTTTTGGCCTTTTGTTTTTTCATTATTCAAAAATATATATATATATGGAATTCGGAACTAGCTATTCAAAGATTTTTTTTTTTTGACAAAGGAAGTCGCAGTCTAAAGATAAAAAGCGAGTTATAAATGTTATGATTCTATGATTGTATGAATCAACTGAACTAAATTTTAAACTTAAACAATCAAAGATACTGCTGCTGATTCAGTTTTGCATTAATAATGCATTGATCAAGAAAGAAAAGTAAAATCCTATGCCGTTGGCTTAATGATCCATGGTCACTTCAGTTTTTTAAAGTAGCAAAGTCGTAAATCATATTTACTGTAAGTTATTTTTTTCAAAATAATTGCATGAATTGAATGGGCTAAACTCTATATTCATATTACTTAATTTGATCGTTTAATACTTATACTTAGCAAGGATAAAAATGAGATAAAGAAGTGGATGAGAAAAATTATCATAGATGGAGATTCAAGCTTCAAATTTGCACGGCACTTAAACCCACTCTCGGACCGTAATCCCTTCCTCTTTGGTCATTCAATCAACAAGGAGTTGTTTCATGTGAGCTGCTAGCATCCTCAAATACATAACAACTTGAGCAGAGCCAACTATATATCTTCATTTATTTTTTAGGTGTATTTACTAGGATTTATGACAGTTAGGGCCCCTACAGGCATAAAGACGACCCCAATCGACTGCCTTGGGTCAGCCTGTAAAGCTAGAGAACAGGGACCACCCTGTGAAGCAGCAACAAGCAAAGCAACAATATCTTATGCAACTCCATTCCATTAAATATATATTAACATGCTTTCATAAAAAAAAAAAAAAAATCAAGTGCAGAGATAGAAATTGTTATCCAAAAAAAGATATAGACGACGACTCCTTAGTGTGAATCAGCCATATGACTTATTGGCTTGGGCCTTTGGTGCCTAATTTTGGAATGAGAGCTCTTCCACGCAGCCAAATGCAGGTAAAATGTGTAAAAAATGCTTAATATTCCAACTAAAACACTCATTTGAAATAGGCAACAAATATTGGAATAGGGACATGCAACCCCTAAAAAATGAATGAATTGAGAATAAAAGATTTATGCTTTGTTGCTTTGATTTTTTATTTTATTTAAAATATATATTTGATATTTTTATTTGATATATTTTTAAATATAAATATAAAAATAAATATGTGATCAATCTTTCAAATATGTTAAAAACTTTTAAAGCTTTGAATATATTTAATGTCAAACACTTACCCATATCTAATATTTAACATAATATCTACAGTAAGGACTACCAATCAATTGAAACACTTTTGATCAAAGTCAATAGGGCCTAAAGATAAGGTCAGGACAAAACATGATGAAGGGGGAAAGCCAGACAAGTCATTGTTGGTCACAAAGTCACGGTAAATGAAACAGTAGCGTACAAATGGGTACAAAAGCCTACATTGGTTACTGAGTTAAGCTTAATTTAGCATTCTATTGGAAAAAACCTAAGTCAGAAAAAATTTGGATTAAAAAAAATATGTTTAAAAAGTATGATAAGAAAATAATTTAAAATTTTTATGTATTTGGTATTATTATGAAAAAGTATTTTGAAGAGTTGAAATGTAAAAAAATAAGTATAAAATAATAAAAATATAAAAATAATAATATTATTTCATCCAAAAATTAATTTTAAAATCGTAAGATTTTTATTTTTCTAACTTAGTTTAAATTGTCAAATTATAATTTTAAATACAAAATTTAAAATATTTTATTTATTTAATATTGCATTTACTGATGAAAGTAACTTTTAAACCTCAAAAACTGGAAAAAGCAACTTTCAACAGTAATGCTAAAGGGAACTTTGGTCTCACTTTAATGCGTTTGACATCGTGGCAGAGGTTAAAACCTTTTTAGCAAAATGGAATGGATTTTCAGAAGCTGGATGGAAAACAAAAGCTTTAATCTTTTCAGGGTTTATAATGTATATATGATCCCAGAAGTTTTACTGCTTTGGCAGCTAAGAAATTCATAGATCTCTTCTCCTCAATGAGAAATGCACCGGGCAGGATGAATCAATCCATGATTAGGGCTAATAAGATCCCTAATTTTTTGTGGAATGACTCATTTTTACTCAAATATAGGTAATAAGTGTTAGATACGAAAATGCATCTAATTTAGATATATTTAATTTTAAAAAATTTTTTCGTATATTTAAAAAATTTATATTTAAAATGATGTCCGAATAAATGTAAAATATCAATACTTAAAAAAAAAAATAAAGAATTCAAGTAATGTAAACTTTGACTGCCGCTGACACTAAACAGTTCGGACGATGACCAAAACAGAATATTGAATGATCTGAAACATGTGTATTCACGACCGTAAATCAAGCAACAAATAGTTTAGCCTTTCAAAAGCATTAAGGATCAGTTTCTGCTAATACTATTTCATAAACTAATCGCAGATAATCTTTCTCATGTATCAAAATTTTGAGAAAAATTTGAAGAATTTCTTGGGAAACTTGCTTGAGTGTTTGGAAGGGGGGGGAATATAACAACATAATACAAATCTACTTATCAGTGAAATTAGAATGTGGGGATATGCAAAATCAATGAGGCATATTAAAAACCAATCCGATTTACAAAGTATGTAAAGACTGCATCCTAAATCATATAACTGAAAAAGCCATTTGTAAAAATAACCCAAGAAAAAGCAAAAAATGCTCTACTCCATCTACTGATCAGACTTCGGTACCATTCAACTTAATGGGTGAAAGTAGCTCCAATAATTTATTGGACAGTTTTTTGGATAATGTATTTGTGCCTTTATAAGCTTGGCAGCAGATGCAACCAATTCCCAAACGACATCCGCATTACATCCAATCTATACTGCCTCTTCAACTTCCATGTAGGTCCCTTCTGATCGGAGATAATGCTACCGTACATAGTCGAAGCCTACGGTGTTTCGAGTTTTTTTTTAAAATATCTATATTTGACATTTATATTTAACATATTTTCGAATATATACATAAGAATATAATTATATAAAAATCTTTCAAATATAAAAAAAAAATTAAAAAAAATAAATATATTTATATTAAATACATATCTATATATAATAGTCCCGTCCGAATTTTAATAACATAGGTGAGAGATCAGTTATAGAGGGTCCTACCTCTATGCAAGAGCCCTGAGTGTATTAGATCATTAAGACATAAACAAGGACACGGAGAAGGATCAAGTGACCCAACTTGTATGCAAAGACTGATCATTCAGGACAGATAGGTAGAGCCTAATGTCAGAAGCAGGAAATGCCCACAAGCAATCAATTTTTCAATTGATCACAACACATAGCAAATAGGTAATAAAATTATGCTCCGGCATGAACTAGATCAAAAGACCGTGCCCTACTAAGAGCTCGACATACTGCCTTCTTCTTGTCGTAGAATGCAACCTGTTCCACTTGGCAATCCTTACTGCAACTGTTAATTCTCACAAGCATAATCAGTCGCCCTTACCACCCTTAGGTCCAAGCTCAGCACCTACCTGCTATATTGGTCCGATGCTATATTTTTTTGAAATATTCGTACCTAATATCCATATCTGACATATACACAGATGTTGATATAAAGATATAACCTTTCAAAAGTTTTCTAAGTACATGAAAAAAATTAAAAAAAAAAAAACTGGATATAAAACATGCCAATATCCGAAACTCAAGTCTACATCCAAGAAAATAGGCTAAATGAACATTTCAAAGTTAATTCTACCAACAATAGTTCAGAAACATTTAAAGCATGTAAGGAATTACCAATGGGGAGATTAAGATTCCACATTCAACGAGATGATTTTTAAAATCTAAGATGAAACTCAGCTGCATATACCATCTATTGCTATTTCTTTTCCAATTCTTCCTCTAGGAGTTCACATTAGTTGCCTAAACCCTAAAATGACACCTACCACAACTTTAAAAAGTTATGTTACTCATGGTGAACAAAAAGCAACCCGCTAGCAGCTTTGAATATATATATATATACGTATATAATTTCATACGAATTCTTACATTGGTAATGAATACTAATAGACAATATGATGAAGTAATGGCTCACCTTAAAACTAGCCATTCATTTATTCGTATTATATTTTATATTTTATTATGTTGTAATCGTATTTAAGATATTTTATATTTACATAAATTTTGATACGTTATTAATTCGTATTATATAAATTTTAAACTACATATTCATATCTGAAATATTTTAATTACTTTTTATCATATTTATATAATCTATTTAATATTATCATATTGAACTCAAGTGAATTTGACTGGCAACATGACATGGCGCTTGATCCCTTTTTCATATCTGATAACGTATCCACCATCGAGCCGTGGCCCAAGATTAATGGTGCGAAGTTTGTCGAGATCGCAATCAGGCCTCCGTTGTCCCTCCCACTCTAGCCCGTTTGAGAGGAAAGAAACGAACTGGGGCTACACGACCTTGACCTTTCTTTCTATGCCCAAGACCAAAACGACCAATATTTCTGAGGATTACGACTGTATCAAAATTAAAAAAATACCAATATATAATTTAATGTATACCGATAATCTAAGTTCATTTAAATTCATTCATGTTATATATTTTTATTATTAAAAATTTTAATTTTTAATAATTTATTATTTTTTATTAAAATTTAAAATATAAATAAGATATTTTTATATTTATATTATAATATTATATATATTTTTTATATGATACAACTTATATAATATAAAAATATAAAAATAATATAATATATATATTTGAAAAACAAGTGAAAATTAAATTTAAACATTAAATGTTAGAGTCAAAAACTGAATTATACTTTAAAACGATCTTATTTTTTTCTCCAAACTAAAATTTTTTATTTAATATTTTTATTTAAACTCATCCAAAAACCAAACAGATAACCTGGTCTGAGCACCTCTGCATTCAATGCAAAGCAACTATTCTGTGCATAATCGAGGAGGCAAGGACTTAAAAACGTAATGGAGAAAAAAGGAAAAGAAAAGGAAAAAAAAAAAAAAGGAGTGGTGAAGCACACGGGGCTTTTAGAGCTTATTATTGGTCATAAAATAAACGATTATATATCTTTTAAAAAAATGATTATATATCTATTTAACTGACCATTCAAAAGGTTTTATCAGCTTAATTATTGGTTCTTTTTTAAAAAAGCCAACGTTTGATTTTTGACCAAAGACATCATGCTAGAAATCTCCCCCCCAAATCTAATTTCCTCCTTTGAACTTACTTTTCCAAAGGTTTTTTTTCCTTTTCCTTTTTCTTTTCTCTTTGTTCATTTCATCTGCAATGCAAAGTTTCCTTTTTACATTGGACCAAAAAGTTTAAAAAATAAAACCAGTCAAAGAAACAATTTCCTGGACCCATAATAAATATTGGCGTGAGCAGAAGCCTATTAAAACTGATTTAACCAATTGAAATTGAATAAATTCGGTTGATTTAATTTTGATAATAATATCAATTTTGGTTACCAAATTCAATATTAATATTTTTTTAATGTAAAGTCAATTAATCTAGCTTTTTATTTTTCAAAATTCGAATTGATAGATTGCTTACTTCTACTCAGAAAAATTCCAAGGAAAAGAAAACGATGATGAATTTGCATCCCACTTGCATGATGGATGATGTAATTCCTGTTTTGGTAATTCTAAATCCATGCCATAATTTAGTTTTTTTTTTTCTTTTTTTGAATTGTCTCATTCAATCTAACCCATGTGTATTGATCTTATAATCATTCAATTACTAGAAAAAAAAAAAGGATTATGGGTTTCCATTAAAGATAATTGGATAATGGAAATAATTCCAGGCGTGAATTCCTGATTAGATCTGATTGAAACTGTCTATAAACATTAACATAACCATAAAAGGTCTTTATCTTAGGTTTGACAAACTGCCTTATCAAGTTCTCGTTCTTCCGTTCACGCTAGTTGTTGATTTATTTAATTTCTTTTTAACAAAAAAGATTGCAGTTATTAATATGTTTTTAATTACGTCGTTTATAATAATTATAGTTTAAAATTTTAAATTATAACTGTAATATCAGCAACTGTTTTTTAAAATTTTAAACAGACTGAATTTTGCTGCCATCCAAATGGTATTCAGATTTATGATTTTGGTTTTACCTTTGGGTGACGGCATTTGATTAATTTATGAAAACATGGCAATGCCACAGTTTCCCGACCAGTCTTTTGGTGGTTGTCATGTGGTTTGATGGGGTCAGATTGTTGAACTTAACTCTACAAGGGACCCCATGTTCATGACTTGATTTGGAATATTCCTCACATTCCATGCTCTCTTCTTGATTTTTCCCTTTTTTTTTTTGTGGGGGGGGGGGGGGGTCAGTGCCTGTCTTTTTCCCTTCTTCCTTAA
>JBBYHK010000010.1:272216-351722 GCA_038382065.1 Adansonia grandidieri
TGACCTTTTATTTGAGTCGTCGAAGTTAAATTCAATTTTGGTCTCTAACCCAGAAACTGAGTTTCATCTTCTTGTTGGCTGATTAGCTAAATAACGCTGAAATGAAGAGCATCTAGTTGGAAATTTTTATAACGAGAATCTGGTTGATTTTTGCATTAATTTGTTATCAAAGGAACAGTATTATCTGTGAATCGAGGCTATAAAATAGGAAAAGGTTGAAGGAAACAGGCTAATTTTATAAAAATATATTAGTTAAATTTAGTTATACTAGTATTACTTTAAATAAACAGCCAAACATACAAGAGAAGCATAGTTACCATTCGTTGTGATTGTCATGATTTGGTGGGTTCATTCTTAAATATAAATGGAATAGGCTTAGATAAAACTAAATAGTCCACTTAATGTAATGATGTCGGTAGTGTGTAGCATATTCTAGTTGCGTTAATGTATGGACTGCATTTGCTAATCTCACTTAAATACGCCTCTCTGAATTTAGGTTACCGATTGTTTCTTGACAATGAGAATTGGCTTTGGCTGCCTCTGACCACTAGCAAAATCGGAAGCGGAAAGAAATACCGGTTTGGCAATTGGCAGGGTAATGTTGTAATCAAATACTTGAAATATAAATAGAAAGCTTAGTTTTTTTTAGTCCATAAATTCGTTTTAAGATACGATATCTTACAAGTTCAAGATTAAAATTTAAATATTTATAATTTTTTTTATTCTCAAATTATAATATTATTTATAAAATAAAAAACATAAAATATATAAAAAATGTATTTTATAATCATACATTTACGTATACAAAATTACCTGCATACTTGCACTAGCATCTACATTTATTTCATAATATTATCAGATTTTTTTTTTTAATATTGAGATAAGAAAATATCTCCATCCGTATGTTTATTTTAGTTTTCAGGGAGAGTTTTATGTATTTTTTTTTCTCGTTGTTTTTATAATTACTAACAAAAAGGGGTTGGGGGCAAGCCACGCACTTCGCACGTGCGAAACCCTTCAACGCCAATCGCTGAGTAAATAAAATAGGCTTTCGAGTCGCATTTAAACAGAGAAAAAAAAATCGATCAAAAATGGCGATGGCGAGCGTGCGATCTAGTCTCCTCCGAACAGCCCTTCGTGGCGGCTCTCGTCCTACTGCTCCTCCCAAGCGAGGCTTTGCTTCCTCTTCTCATCACGACGATGCTTGTATGCGAGCTTTTCTCTATCTTTTTCTTTTCGTTTCTTCTTACAATTTTTTTGTCTGATTTGAAGATTTTTTCTTTTATCAATCTATTGATTGCTTACACTTGAATTGTTTCGTTGTTGATATCTTAGGGTTTTATTGTTTAGTTTTCCCTTTCCATTTTGATCGAATCTGTGTTCGAAGTAGAAGAAATAAAATATTATTTAGATTATGAAAATTAATTGGAGTTTTGGACCTCAGAAAACAATTTCTTGTAGTTAGAAATCCAAACAGCTTAAAAATATCAGAGATAATTATTTCTTTTAAAATGAATTTATAATTTTTTTTTTAATTTCAGATGAAACGGCAAAATGGGAAAAGATAACATATTTAGGTATTGCTACGTGCACTGTTTTAGCGATGTATAACCTATCAAAAGGACATCCCCACCATGAAGAGCCTCCTGTGAGCTTACTTTCTTTCTGTTTAATTTTACTTAATATATTTTTTTTATACAAATATTTTTGTTATTAGTTATAGTTATGTTTTACAAACTACATTCACATTGCAAAGGTACATTATTTTGTTGTAACTGATTACTGCATGCTTCATGTTGTGTGAATGTTTGCAGCCGTACCCATATCTGCACATTCGCAACAAGGAGTTCCCATGGGGTACGTTATCCTAGTTGTTTATCAGTTTCAATTTATTTAGGCTCTATTTGAATGTTGTTTTTGGTATTCAGACTTTGCTGTGCAGGCTCTATTGGGTCTCTCCATGGCAACTATAACTGATAACGTAGCTGGATTTTCATTTTCTTTTCTGCCATTTGCTTAAAAGTCCACGAATCTAAGGAATTCTAGATAATTTAGGGTTTGTTCAGAACCAGAACCAAATGTGTTTCTATTGGCTTTGGTTATTTGGAATTAATTCAGTTCATTGTTGTTCAGAACAATTGCTTTTTTTAAGCATCCTAAACACCATCTTAGGTAATTTATATGGAGACTTGAATTGCCAGCTCATAGTGATGTTTTGTTCATATGAAGACTTGAATATGCAAATATGCAAACGGCTGATGTTGGCCTTTTTCTAACTTAAGTTGGTTACTGGCAATTAGTAGTTTTTCATGTTCTACCCATAAAAAAATGGCTAATTTATCTGATTCCTCGCTCTCTCGCTCATGCACTTTTTGCAGTTATATCCAGGATGAGAAGTGGAAATGGTGTTTTATGTTGAATATATAACTCTTAGTTTATGTTAGATTATATTTTATAACTTACAACATTAGTTTTTTTCCTATATGGAATACTAGTTGAAATTCCCTTTCAGCCTATCTTGCATTCATTGGTTTTAGAAATACAGCAGAGCATTTTAAATTGTCTCTGCCTGCCTAAGTCCTTAATAAATTGCTAAGACTTCGATTCAATGTAAGACCTTGTCTAAATTTCATTTTTCATTCAAATGATATTGCAGTTACATCATTGGGTTTAGCTGTCTCTAATTTTATCCTGTTTTAACCAACCTAGGGATCTCATAAACAAACGTCTTCACTGTCTTTCATCTTTTGTTTTTGACGGAAAAATAATTTATGAATTTCTTGCTTTCATTTTTAGTCTTTTTCAAGATGATAGAAATTTTAATTAATGTTACTCGCTGGTTGGAGAGTTTGACAATCATATTGCATATGAAGTACAAAAAATCACCATAGTTCTTATCCGTAAAGTATTACACCGAGGCCATTGCTATTTATAATAATTGGAAAGTTTTTTCAGCCTCGACGATGTAATTGGTTGCTGTTGTAGGGTTGTCCTCTGTAACTGCATTTTAATCTCAGAACATATTGGCATGCATTGTTTGTTGTGATTGATGAGCCTATTTAAAAGAAACATGTTGATGAGCGATCAAGGAATCTGGGTATAAAATTTAGTATATTATCATTCGGAGTATCTAATTATGCTTTTCAATATTGGATGCGGATGAATGTTTTGTCAAGGACGGTTTAAAATAAGTTTATTGTACACATTTATGTATTTATATCGGTTGATTGAATCTTTTTATCATTTTATTTATTATGGTATTCAGGTCCAGATGGTCTGTTTGAGCAGAAGAAACACTAGGACAATGGATGGCCCGCTGGACGCATATGTTTCGAGTTTAGTACATTTTCTTCGTTTCTTATATAGATCAATAAGATAAACTGTGGATCATTTCTTGGATGCTAATTCTAGCACTTCCATTCCGCTTTCCGGATATCTAGATTTATATTTCAAGTTCATTGGCTTTCTATATGGTTGTGACTATAATTTGTTTCGAAATAATAAGATTAATGAATGGTATGGATCGTTTCCTTTACATCTCATTTTCTTAGATATTGTTCTATTGAAGCTCGCATGAACCTTTTGGGAACAATATTTTGTTTTTCAACCCCATTATAACATCAAATTACCGCGTCTGCCAAAGGGGGTTATATTTTGGAGATTTTGACTCATTTTTTTTCGTTGCTAAGATTAGTTCTCTTTCTGTTTCAGCTGCTAATTGCTTCGTTAACCTAAATTATTTGTAAGAGTAAAATGTGATGCTGGGGCATTGGTTAGACCTACTCGAAGTGTCGGATTAATTATTCTCTTAACGAAGGGATTTTTTTTTTTTTCACTTCGGGTTAGAATTACTGTTTTTAATATATATTTTTTAATTTAAGCTTAGTTACAAAAATTTATAAATATTGTATGAAAAACAATATTTTAATGTCATCTAAACAATGAAGTGAGTTTGGGAGCCGGATTGAGTTCTTGTTTGGTTGAACTTGGTTAAGGAGACAAGAAAATTTTCGGAATTCAAGCAGGTTTAGTGTCGGTGGAAGCTGTTAGCATAATTTTATGCCCCTTGCGAAGTAGCCAACGTAGTTAGGCTGCTTTTAAAAAATACAAAATGGAAAAAAAAAAAAATGAAAAAAAAGAAAAGAAAAGATGATTTGAGATTTGAGACTAGCAATTATAGAAAGGAGGATAATTAGGAAGAATAGAAGTAAATGATTTGAGTGTTAAACACCACCGATTGAAAGAGGAAGATATTGGTAACATTATGACAAATTACTCGAGAGCTTTCTTATGGAAGAGAAAAAGAAGTGTTTTCACAGTATAACGTTAGATGGAAGGTCTTTTCATAAGCAATAATGTTACTACGTATCCAATTTCACTTATGATTTTTCTTATGTATAAAAAATAAAAAATTACAATTTGAAAATAGAAAAAAAAAATTATAAATATTCATATTTAAATTTTAAACTTATTAGATATTATTTTTAAAAAATAATTAAATGAATCAATTGAATTAAATGTAGATTAATTTTATCTTTATTTTCGTGATTTGACTTTCTTATACCAATTATTAATTGTTCAAGTCATTTCACGAAAGAGATTTGGCAATTCTTTTATAATTATATATGCATGTAACATTGCTTTTCTATTGGTTTTGAATTGTCTACTTAAAAGTTGAGATGATGGCGGAAGACAACTTATATTGAAAACAAAAGCAAATAATTCTGAATTGCCTAGAGATCCTCATGCCACCACAGGAACATAGGATAGTTGGCAAGAACCAGGGTGCTGGGATGTTGGAATGTCGAAGAGTAAGGTGAAGGGTTGGGTTTTCAGATAGATTTTAGGTGTTGGGGCACCATCGAGCTTTGCTGCTTCGCCAACCCAGTGGTCCTTGCAAGTTAAGCTACGAATTCATGGATTCGGAGAAAAAAAAAGCTGGCAGTTCTATTTGAGTATGATGATTTATGAAGCAACTAGACACATTTGCAGAAAAACCAAAGAATTTTCTTTTCCTTTTTAAACAAAAGTAGAGATATAACACAATTTAAACCTTCATATTTGGCTTATGAAAACTTAGAACGTCAATTATTATAACCAGAAGATCTACAAGTACAAAATAATAATGCTTTTCAGCACTAACATCACAACAAAGCACAAGAAGTAGCCAGGAACTTACAATTGCCTGATCATCACAGGAAGAAGGAAACAAAAATTTAAATGACAGTAAGAGTCATGTAGTTGAACGACAAACCATTATGAGTTTCATTCTGCAGCTGCATTCTCACCCTTATGTCCCTCAGTTCTGGTCTCTGGCAAAGTTCCCAAACCCGATTGAGTTTCTTTCACTTCTTGAGTTGAAGCATCAAGAGAAACACTGGGATTATTCTGGCTTGCATCAGTGTTTCCATCGGTATTTGATGAGGCATCTGATGAATTGACTGATTTCTTTTGGTCTGAATTTACGTTGTAATTACCATTTCCATTGTTGTCGGTGTGGCCGCGAGGATCATTTTTGTTCTCATTCTCATCCCGGTTTCCATTGTTGTCATTGTTGCTCTGAGCAGCATTGTTGTCATTCTGACCAGCATTTTCATTATTGTAGGTCTGACTTGTGTTTTCGTTACCTTTGGCATTGCTCTGAACAGCATCATTGTTCTCATTCTGACTTGCATTTTCATTGTTGTTGTTGTCGTTCTGAGCAGCATGATTCTCGTTCTGACCTGCATTTTCGTTGTTGCTATAGCTCTGAGCAGCATTGTTCTCTTTCTGACCTGCATTTTCGTTGTTTTTGATGGTGCTCTCAGCAGCATTCTCATTTACATTCAAATTGTTCTTCTCCTTTTGAGTGGCATCTTCATTTGCATTTGCATTGTCATTGGTGTTGTTCTGGTTGTCAGTGCTGCTGTCATTCCCATTCCCATTTTTATTTTCATCATTGTTGGTGTTGCCACTACCATTCTCATTCTGACCCATACCAGCATTATTATTTGTGTTCGAGGATGTTTCACTCTCCTTGGCAATTGAAGTATCAGAAGAATTTTCTTCGTTCTGTCCAGCATTTGAATTCTCATTTGTGTTTAATGACAGAACATTTTCTTGTGTCCCCTCTCCTCCAGAATTATTGTTGGATTCTTCGCTCTGAACTGTGTTATCACTTTGGCTTGTAACTGAAGGTGCAGAATTGCCTTCTGATCCTGTCCCTGCATTGGAGTTTTCAGGCTGTCCACTTGATTCACCAGTTTCAGAGTTACTGGTAGAGCTTGTAGAACGTCCATTAGCTCCATCCCCGGTCTCAGTTGAAGTTGGAGTTGCATTTGAGTCCAATTGCTCGACATTGCCACCCACACCAGATTTCTCCGATTGCTGAACTATATCATTTGATTCTGTAACTGTACCAGGATGGGAATCTTCTTTCGATTCGGCTTGATTACTCCCATTACTGCTTTCTTGATTGTTTTCAGTTGTTTCGTTTTCTTGCACATTTGACTCATCATGATGGACATTGGCTGCTTCACTGCTATTTGTTTCACCCTCCTTATCATTCTTATCTTTGTTTTCCAACTGCTCCGACTCATTGGAATTTTCTGAACCACTTGTCTCATTTTCAACTGCTACAATTCTGGTATTATGGACTACTTCACTGGAAGCATCATCACCCTTGTAATGCTCTTCTCTTGCTTCTTCATTATTCCTATCAACTTCATCACGAACCAGATCATCCACAGTACCTGAATTCTCTATCCCACCTTCAATCTTTTCTGTATTTTTCTCACTGCTTTCCATCTCATTACTCTCTTCCCCAATCTGTTTATTTTTCTTTTCTTGACTGTCTTCAGAGTTTTCTTTCTCTTCATTATTGACCTCATGTGTCTCCTCATTTGGCTTGTTTTCACTGTCCTCTGTGCCGACTTCGGTCTCCTTGTTTTTACCATCTTCTTTGCTCCCTTCATTTTCATTTTCATTTTCTTTGCTCTCTTCACTCTCCTTTTCTGCACTTCCAGTCTCGGTAGTCTCTTCAGTCTCCTTCTCTTCGCTATCGTTGTTTCGACTATCTTCATTTTCCTTCTCTCCATCTAATGAAACTTCTCCACGCTCAGTTTCCTCTTCGGGTTTCTGATTATCATGCTCGCGCATTGCGTCATCATCACCATTCCCTCTTCCTTCATCTTCAGTTTCCTCGGGCTTGTTATCTTCTTCTTCCTCCTTGTACCGCGCATCCTTAATGGTTATTTCTTCTGATCGAGGAAAGTCCTTTCTCCCCAACTTAACAACTTCATTCCCGGCTTTCTCATACACCACTTTCTTCTCACCAGAGTGCCTAACTTGGTAGAGCAGCCAGATGCAAACACCAACCAGAACACATATTTGTAGAGCATGCTTTACTTTGAACCCTTTAGATCTTTGGTTCCTACGAGGTGAAAGCCTGAACATGATGAACTTCGTTCAACTAACCTATTGATGACACATCGGAAAAACATGAGAGTTCCTCCTCAACGGATGTATAATAAGACATTCATATAAGTCAACTTAGTAATAGAAAAATATTTCATCAACGAGAAGTTTGTGAAAAAGCAGAATGAATATGGATCAAACGGACAATGCTTATGCAATGAAAATCCAGATCATCCCATGAACTACAACACAAAAGATAGAAAAATTCACAAGCTTCCATATGTCATGAATGTATAAAGCATAGATATTGAATTCAACTTTCCACTTTCCCTAAAAGAACATTCCGTGAACATACTAATTATAACAACTACATTAATCCCATCCAAAGAAAAGAGAAAATAAGGTAAAATATGATTAATGACATCAACCGCACCTAAACTAGTAGAGATCAAACCTTAAAACTAACGAAAACAAAGATCAGTGCATTAATGACATCAGAATCCACTGCTTGCTTATTTAAAGCTTTAATCAAAACAGCAAATTCAACTCTTTTTGTCTTTTTTTTAAGGTAATAAAAGAAAAAAAAAAGGAAAAGACACAAAATAAGTTAAAAGGACGTGCGACGAAGTGATAAAAACAAAGAAATTACAACTCTGGAAACTCCACCACTTGTTTCATTGAATCAGTAATAACAAAGTACAAATAAAACCAGACACGTTTTTAAAGCAATAGTATTAGTATCAGAAAAAAGAAATAAAAATGCAGGATCAAAAAGTGCATTACAATGTGAAACAATCAAACAGATCAACAACTTGCATTTCAAAGAAAAACCCATTTTTAGCACTTCAAAAATTAAATTCAGAAAGCTTTGAATAGAGACTTACCCAGAATCCAAATGATCACAATTCGCAAAGAAACTAATAAGGGACACTTTGTTTTTTTCAAAGGGAATTCCGAGAATGGTTAGATTTCCAGGAATTTTGAACAAAAGAAAGAAAGAAAAGAAAAAGCTTGATTTTTAGATTAAAAACTATTGTGTCGGTTCCAAAATGAGATCGGATCTGAACATGGAAGAACAGAGAGTTTTTAAAACCGCATATGTCGTGCTTAAAAGGTTGTTTTGGAGACGTCAAAAATAAACATATTAATTATTTTTTTATAACCATACCATCGGTCTGGGCTAATCTCACTCTCACTCTCTTGTCTTCACTCTCTTGAAACCGCGTGACATAACATAAATGTTAAACTGCGTCGTTTTATGTGAGTTGGCCGCTTCAATCGCCATCGTTTTGGAAGGAACTCAACGTCCAGAGGTGGTCAGCTGGCATCACGAAATGTGTGAACGTTGTCACGTAGTCGAGTAACGTTTTCAAAAATTTGACAGTATTATAATAAATAAAATATGAGGTAAAAATTATAATTTTTATTATGCCGTGTAAAAAAAAAAGAATTTGAAGACAGTAGAATAAAAATTCTTTAAAAAATAATTAAATAAAAATGAAGTAAAAGCATTGAGATTTCAAATGTATATATTCAATCTTGAAAAGATTTTTTATTTTTTATTTTTATTTTTGAAGAATTGGGGCTTGACATAATATATTCAGCTTGCTTGATCATTTTCCTTTTACTTGCACCCTTTAGGCCGATAACAAGTGGTTTCTATTTGGTTTGGGCTTGTGAAGTGAAGACTATGTCAATCTCAACGGGCTCGGCTTAGTTTCTGGGCTGATCTTTAGGCCAGTTTCTTAAAGTTCAATACTGCTTAAATATCAAAACATGGTTGTTCAAATGCGCTCTCTGATACAGTAAATGCGTCTCGAGAGTTCCATTTGTTCTCTCACACTTGAGGAGATTGTCTAAAATAAATGTACGTGATCGTACATGACCCTTTCTTCTTTTTTTCTCAACGGGATTATTGTGCAAGTTTAGATGAGTAATTGTTGGACCAAAAATCATTACTCTTATACTTGATAAATTTAAATTCCTTTAATAAATTCCCTGTTGAATTAAACTCCAAGGTTATACATTAAGTTATTCAAACTTTTTATTTGCTCTAATGTATTTATTTTTTAATTTTACACATTCGAATGCTTAGGGATAGAAAAATTTTAATGCATGGTAGCATAACAAAGTACGGAAAAACTTGAGAGAAAAAGAGAGGTTTTGAAATCAGAACGAGATCAGTTGTCCGTTTTAATGCTTCACCTTTGCACCACATATTCTCTTGTAAGCTTTGGACTTTAAATTTTAGAAAAAGTATAAATTGGGTGGTATAATAAAAAATTTTAATTATTATTATCATGCAATAAAATATATATATTTATTGTAAAAGAATTGACAACTTATTAATTCATAAAAAGAAAAGCTTTTTTGCTATATAACCCTAATGTACTGGAGTTTCTTGTTTTCTTTACATGTGTATATATATTGTGTAGTTCTTATACATATAATAATAGCATAAATTAAGGTTTAGATGATTTATGCAGTACTTCTTAAAAATAATATTCAATAAGTTTAAAATTAAAAATCTTAACATATGTAACTCCTTTAAACATTCTCATTCTATGACTTCCTGAACGAACATATAATTATAAAAATAAAAACAATTCTCGTAAGATTTTAAACAAATGATTATATAATCAATAATAGTATGTATATTTCAAAATGAGAATATAAAATTTATTAATGTACCTATAATTTAAGTTCATTGTACATTTTTTTTATGTTAATTCTACATATATTTTCAATTTATGTACATTTTATATCCAATATACATATTTACGAAATCCTCTCGTTAATTTGCTATTTGAGTGATAGCTAGTTTGGGTTTAGAGACCATTTTTTTTTTTAGAATATAAGACTAATCATAAATTTGTAAATTTGGTTTCTTCTTAACAAATTCTGAAAGTTATCATTTCTTTCATGATATATTAATCATTTAATATTATTTATGTTGCAGCAACCTAGTTGTAATTCCACTTAAATGTTTTTAGGCTTTTGGGAAATGGAGAATATGGTGCCCCATGCCCTGCAGTGTGACTGTTGCACCAAATTGTATCTTCGTATTCTTTCCCAAGGAGGTAAACATTGCAGAGTTTTATGGATAACCCAGGACTGAAGACAAACATAGGATAATTGACACAGGTTTGCCATTGGAATTTGGACGAACGCCCCACCCCCCCCCCACCCCCGGTACTGTATTTTTCTCTATGTTGTTTTCTTCATGGCATGTGTCATTTGTCCTTCTTCTGCTCGTAATAAAATGGATTTTACTTATTTCAATTTAAGCTTTTTTTTACAAAACTATTTCATTTTTTTTATTATTGAAATCACGGATGCATTTTACGATTGTCTATCATGTTGTAAATCTAATAAATGTTATTGCGATAATTACGGTAAATATTTCATTTGAAGAAAAATTTAAACCGTAAAATAATGAGTTTACTGACAAAAATTGAATGAACTATTGGGTATGGCAGTTTAGAAATAATGTAGTTGTCCAGCAGATCTTGGCTAGCTAGGCTCAGCTCTGCTTGATGTAGGGATGTGGTGATGCAGCTTTGCATTTGCTGTATCAGTTTTCTGTTTTATAACTTTGGGTCATAAATCCGTTACGACCAAAAAAGAGGGAAAAATCTTGTTGTTTGTATTGTTAATTCAGACTCCAGAGGCTCAAACTGAAGCCACAGGCAAAGGACCAAGCACTTCCAGTGACTAAATGCCCTCATTGCATAGCAAAACCAGCAAAGGTGGGAGCACCGGCGGTGGCGGAGGTGGGGCCCGACAGTTTTATATATTATGAACATCCTAGCTAACATCTTCTTCATGGCTAATCAACTTTCCTTTTTTATCCATGACTTAATTCAGAAATTGATGCATGTATTTTTATCCAAATAACAAATAGTAGCAGATATATATATATATATATATATATATATATATATACATGCACACGTACACATACTTCGATCTTTGATAGTAATAAAAGTTTTTAATGACTTCCCCGTCTTTATAAATCCTATCAAATTTATAATTTTCAATAATCAGATTTCATTTGAGTTAAATCTAAACTCGTCATTAAATTTATAATTAAAACATTTAAACAAGACATATTTTTTTTGACAAAGTCGAAGCATCAATTTTTTTTTTCAAAAATAGTATTATGTATTATTGCATATATTATATAAAATTAATTTTTAAAATTTTCTACCTAGATTCGGACTAAAATTTTGGTTTTAAATTTACAAATTCAAAATTAAAATGGAATTGGATTTGGGTAAATATAAAATCAATTTTGAACAGCATAAATCCACAATTTGAAATTTCTTTTCAAAGTGAAATTTACAAATTCACAAAATTATTTTATCATTTCTTCATTGCTTGTAAGTTAGTCTATCCTTCTCCAATACTTGTATCTTAATATATATATATATATATATGTTTTTAAATTTGTTTGATATCGAAGATTTATTTAAAATTTATGGAGAAAGATAATTAAAAACTTTGAAATGTAAGCTTATATTCAATTCCAAGTATTTCCTCCCCTTCCTCTGTTATCCAAAAAAAAAAAAAGAAAAAGAAAAAGAAATTGAAATAAAATATTTATTTTTAGAATGCATTTTATATTTTAATTTTATTTAATATTTTATAAGTTACAAAAGTTAAAAAAAAAAACGTTTAAATCCAAATTTAAATTTTAATTATCAAAACAAAAATCCTTAAATTCATGAATTTGAAAATCATACATTTCAAATCTAATATTTTAAAATTTAAACCTAAATCTAAATTTAAATTTTCAAATGCAATCTTAGGTTGCGTTTAAAAACTTAGATTTCAAAATATGGACTTGGATTTCAAAAAATAGTGTAAGTTGTGTGATAAAATACATATAGATTTAATATTTGTGATTATTTTTTAAATTCATAGATTTATCACATGTCTATTTAGTAGTGAATTTGAAATTCATGATTTTATACCTTTCAAATATATAATCATATTGAAACTCAATTAATTTTATACATAATGTATAAATTTTATTCTCACAACTTATATAACAAATGAAATCTAAATTTTCATTTCTAAATTCATGCCCTCAAACATGGCATTAATGATTTTTATAAAAACAAAGTAATTTCATAGTATGCATATGTAATGAAAGATGGTCTGAAAGTTAAGAAATGGCCTTTTGAAATAAAAATCAACTAAAGGGATTTGAATTCCATTTTAAGAGGATTCGAATGCTAAACTTCAAAAGTATTTTGTTTAAAATTCTACATTGAGAAGTAGATTTCCAGAAACAAGCAGTCGAAGATCCAATAGGATTTCATTTTTTGTATGAAAATTTGTCTTGGGCAATTCAATGTCATAGCTCGAGCACTCGATCGCCCTATCTAAAATTAAAATTAAAATTAAAAAAAAAAAAATCATTGTTCAGAGATGCTGTTTCATTCCAAAAATAATGATTTTTCCTTCAAATCATTTTAATTCATTAAAATGTTTTTCAAAACATCAACCGAAACTTATATTTCAACTTGGCTAGGCTAGGCTCAGCTTTACGTTCAATCTCTCCTAAATTATATCGCTTTCTCACCCTCATATTTTGATTCATGATTCATGTCTATAATCAAGAACACAACTTGAAGTGTGTGATCTTATTATTCTTTGATTTATATATTGTACCTCAAGATTAACATTTCCAAGAATCAATTTTTTTTTAAAAAAAAAAACACTATAATCCATTAAAAAGCTACATTTCCAGGAATCAAAGTGCCCTAACTAAAATTTTTTCTCTTTCTTCAAAATCCTTTATTATTAGTTACATTAATCAATCTCGGGCCCAACAGTTATTCCATTAAGAAAGCTAGTAAATGTAAGATATTTACCAAAAAAACAAAAATAAGAAAGTCATCAATCTAACGAAAAAGTCTCATAATTACATAATCGATACAGAAAAAGGCTGGAGAACAAAGTTAATTAAGAATGAAATAAATACTGTTGAAAGAAATATACATTTAGTCTAACAGCCTTTGTCTTCCCTTTCTGAACCCAACAATTTAATTTGTGTAAACATACATAAATAATTAACTATGATTGGTTTTCCGATTCTTAATACATTTAATCCAAAAAAGACAAAAAAAAAAAAAAAAACACTGGTTAAAACTAATCTTTCAATTTTCTTGTGAAAATTGAACAAGAGTTTCAATTGGATTCGATTGAGTAGCTTAATTCATAATCTCAGATGGGATTCATTCAATGTAGTTTTATCCATGGGAATCCCTAGTGTCTTCTTTTTCACTCTTCAACAAAAAAACAAAAATGAGAGTGAAAAGAAAAAAGCAAATTACAATATAAGACAATTAAAATTAGAAAAAAAATATTAAATAAATAATTTCTAAGAAGACAAATACTACTTGTAGTGATGTTCTATGTCCCTTGTTAAATTTAAAAAGAATTTATATTTAATATATTAATATTGTATAGATTTATTAGTGAATCAAATGATTTTATTAAGTTTTTATTATTAAATTTGATAAAGAGTGATGTATTTTGTTCTTTTCTAATTAAGTTGGGTTTCAAATATCATATATTTTATTTAATTGGGATTGGCTTAAACTTTTATATGGTTAAGCGGCAACCTCGTATTTTTTTAATTATTTTTTTAACTATGAACTTGTTAGGTTAGATGAGTAGTCATCCCATGAACAAGCTACTCTGATTTGACTCAAATTAATTATTATTTAATTTTTAAATTTTTTATTTAAATTTAATTATAAAAATAATATTTTAATATATATTTATTTCAACATAAAAGAAAATTTTCAAATTTGACATGCAAAATTAAGTTATACCATGAATACCTGTAGCTATTGGCCCCATGACTGCTGGTTCCAGCAGCTGGTCTGCCTATATCTTTAGCTGCTGTCATTCAGTATATTTGTTTACCTACTGTTTATTTGATTGATTTAAACAGCAAAAATTCGTACCGACGTATGGAGAAGGGAAGGTCTTGTTTAGTCATGTCTGCACGGATGAAAGATGCATCAATTTTGTATAATAGCAAATCAACTATAAACAAAAGATAAATAACCAGAGATGGAAATATGCCAATGAAATATCCCATCAACTTTCGATCGTCTGCTCCTTCCTTCCCAATCACCCTGATTCCTTCTTTTTTAAAGCTTAATTATTTTTTTTCCTTCTTGGCTGCATTATGTATTTATGTAGGTAAACTAAGATTGATTTTTATGTTTTCTTATTAAGATTTGGAGGTAAATGACTTGCTCCAATCTTAAGTAAGATGTGCCTTTTAGACTGCAAGACAAGTACTGTCTTCCATTTGCATTAATTCAAGATAACTTCTATGATAATTTGAGTTAAATATTAAATATAAATATATGTTTAATCAATTAATATTTATATGTAAATATATGTCATAATAAATATATTTAGGACAAATATGATTTCGAACCATCAATGAAAACTTGAATTCGGACGTTCCATAACAATGAGAACCAACTCAATCAATTAACCCAACTGCAATCAAGATTAACTTTTAAAAAAAGTTGAGATAATCAATTCAGACAGTTTGATTAACCCAAAGACCTTTGGGTTTTAGACCCATAAGACCACTTCTGAAACTCGTGGGCGAGCTGTTCAAGCTTTAATTCAGAGAGAAGTCTGAAGAAGGACAAAAGATTTTGTTATTATGTATTTCTTTACACGCTAAAAAAAATTAATGGAAAAGATGATTCAAAAGAAACTGGAAAATCTACCATGGAATTGAGACTTGAGCTTAGAGCTCGCTTGCGAGAGTGGGAGAGATAAAGCATGTTTTTAATTTTATTTCCTCTGATCAGTTCAAATGCTTGATTTCATTTTACGATGGCGTGCGTTGGTGAAACCTGTACGAAGCCAAAATCATTATCTACTTTTTATGCATTACTTTTTTTTTTCTCACTGATTTTTCCATAATTTCTTGTCCTCGCCCCCAACGTAGCTTTTGGGGAACTTTTCCACTTCAACAAAAATATGATCGTACTCTGACGTCATAAAACGATTTGCCCAAGAAATTGTATCCCTATACGTATGCACGCGAACAAAATAGCTTGTAGTATACAATTACTTTTAAAAGAGTTAGATAATTAATCGAGAAGTTACAATAATAATAAGAAAATGTAGCGGCTAGCATCAAGTATCTGGCTCTCACAAGCAAGTGAACAACAGATTTAAGCAAAAAAAAAAAAAATACTAATATTTTATCTGATACTGATTTACATGGTTCAAAAATGGGGTATTCAAGAACCTAAAATTATGTTTTTATCTCTGGGAAACTTTATATTTTTCATGGGTTGAAGATGAAGTTACCACATTTGCATTTCCAACTCATGGGCTTGTAGTTGGAGTTTCCATCTCCTCTTGCATAGGCAACATTTTTATAAGAGGTTAATGTTGAAGAATTGCTGCTCCCATGTCGGACTTGGGGATTTGTAGGCACTTGAATGGCTTCACAGTGCTCGCATGAGCTGCACCTTCTCTCACACCTTGGCGGCCTTGAACCTATCTGAGCCCTCAACCTCGCCTTTTCTTCATTCACTGTCTATCCAAATTAAAAAGCAAATACAAAATATTCTCAGAATTCATTGTATTTCTTTAAAATGTTTTCGTTTATCAAATATGACAAGAAGCTCACCTGGGAAATGCTATCAGATTTTGGACTTGGTCTACCTGCAAAAACAAAGTAAGGAAGTAAGAAAATTGACTTCGAAGTTCAAACCAAGAACTTAAAACTTCTCCTAAACTTAATTGATTCTGATGAACAAGATGATTAATTACCTTCAGCTTTGTATCTCAGTTGGCTCGAGCTTAAAATCAAGAGAAAAAGAAGGGAAATATAGCAAGGCCTCTGGCAAAATGCGAAACTGTGGCTATAAACCATTTTTGATGAAGAGATTAAAAGGAACCCAAAGAGGCAAAACGGGTAGGTAGAGAAATAGAATAGACAAAAAAGAAAGTAGTAATAAGCTAAGAAAAGAGAGAGAGGGATATATATATATATATATTTATATTTATATATACACCTGCATATAAAGGTTTTCAAATAGGCAAAATTTGGACACTTGAGAGATAGCAACTTTATAACAGAAACAAGAAAGTGGTTTCAGTAAATGAATGACAGCAGATAATATAAGCGATATATCTCTCGCTCTCTGTTGAAACGACGTAACGTCTAAGGAGCGAATAATTTATGCAGAAATCAAAGACAAATGGAGAAAAAGAAGAGAAACGAAAAGAACCCAGAAAAGGGAGGAAGCTTTTTAAAACTCGTTTCTTGAGCCCTTATTTCCGACCTGTTAAGCCACAAAGACCAACAAAGGTTTTTCGAAAACTGAGACAAGTTACTCTTATTACCTATAATAGACAGTGAGGAAAGGAACATTTGAGAACAGAGGGAAATTTAACCCATAAAAAAATAAAAATGAAGAAGACAACTAGGAACAGAAACAGCAACGAAACACCGGAAACGCCAACGAGTTCCTATAAAGGGACATGAAATAACAGCTTTGGGAAATTGGTTTTTCGCTTTCCTTTGCCTTTGATGTATCAATGTTATATAGAAGTTACAATTGTTCCATGGTTGGCTGGTTTCTGAGCAGTTTCACCTCATCATGCCATATCTTTTATAAAAATTGTAGGCTCTCTCCGTGGTAATCGATAATCCATAATAGATTGAGTTGATATTTATTAAACAAATGACATTTTTTTTATTATAATCAATTGAAATTTATTAAAAAAACATTGAATTGTATAATACAAAAATAATATATTTATTTCTTTTTAAAAATCACTACAATAGTTACTTCCTTTTTCATTTACTTATTTTTCTCACTTTTTCTTAAATTTTTCATTATAATTTTTCTTCATCCAAAAATTAAGTGTATCATAATTAATCGGTACCACAATAAAATCTTTAAATGAGTTTAATATGACGAGTCAAATGAAACTAAATTAATAAAAAAAATCATAAAGATCAAACTCAAATTATAATAATAAAATAAACAACTAACCAGTAAACAATAACAACTCACTTAAAAATTACTTTTTAATATTAAAATTTTAACTTTTTTTTTAAATATAATATTTTTTTAAAAAAATAATTGTTTTGAATTTAAAATATAGTCTATATAAAAATAGAAGCATAATCAATGTATGTTTTGAATTTAATAAAAATAACATATTGAACATGAATAATTTTTAAAAAATAATAATTGATATTTTTAAGTGCAGATTAAGCGACCCATTCGCTTGTTCTTGTCTTTCAGCGAGAAAAGAGAGAAGAAAACCTAATCTATATATATATATACACACTGGCTCCTCGGATCTCTCCTTTCTTCAATCAAGACGGTTTAATCACACTGCGATGTGCTCATTTCCAGTGCACAATCCGATGTGTTTTTGTTGTCATGCTATAAATCACTTCGTGTCATAAATTAAGAAATTTAAGTTGTAAATATGCAAATAATTTGAAAAAAAAATAATGCAAATACGTAAAGAGTATGTATAGGGCACTGGTTAAAAGATATTTTTACTTACTATTTCAGCAAAGTTCTTTGTATTTAGTATAGTACTTTTACATAATTAAAAAATATATATATTAACCACACTTTTCTTTATATATATATATATATATATATTAATTTCATTAGATATCAATTAATACTTTTCATTAATAAAATATGATCCATTTAACTAATTTTTATAGACACATGTTAAGGATTATTTACTTATTACTTTAAAGTGATTTTTTTTTTTTTGTATTTACTATATTCTTTTTTATTAAATTTAATAAAAAATAATGCATTAATTATATTTTTTATTTTATTCTATATTATCTTAACCATGCCCGGTGAAATTTTTATTATTTCCCATAACATATAATCCAAGTGATACTTTTTTTTTCAACGTCCGAATGGAACATCAAGTTCCTTTTTTCTTTAAATTATAATATTATTTACAATATTTACAAAATTGATTATAACTAGTAGAATTTTTTTTTGTTATTTCAATCTATCATAATCTTGACTTAAAAATTAACGGACTGAGACTGTTAGTAATATTTTTATTTGTAGTTGAGAAATTCTCTTTTAAAATTTCTTTATATATTTATAAAAGTTCATCTTTAATATACTAATTGTAAAATTATTTTTTCCATTAATAGATTAAAAGACAACGCATGCATCATTTTTTAAAATTAATTTTTTATTTTATTAAATATAATCTAAAAGAATGTGTCATTGGGTTAATCCCATTTAATTCAAACGGGAAGGGCTTCTTCGCATGCTCATGCTTTGGTCCATTGCAGTCCATAAGAAAAATAGGATGAAAATTTCAGGGAATGGTTATGGGCCTAAGCCCAAGGTTCAATTTTGACCAAAATTGGTGGCATCTTTTAAGATTTGTTTGTCAAGTACGGTTGAACTTTATGTTGAGAATATTTTACTTTGTTTTTTTTTATATTAATCTCTTTATATATATATATATATATATATATATATATATACAATTATATGTATTTGAATATTCTCAATTAATCTCATCAAGCTTGAATCCTGGTTTTTCTTTTATTTACGCAAGGAATTCAGATCAAACATCATTATTGTCAACCTTTATTTGAATTTAGATAGGAAGCGATGGAATTGAGGATGTGTATTGGGGGGTGGGGGGGGGGACATTGCTATTAACAGTTTTCAATTAATGTGATGGCTGTCTCTGTTTCAAACTTGTAATAGAGTAAGTGTTATCAGAAATATGGATTAAATATATGTAATTTTTAAAATATTTAAATTTAAATTTATTTAATTAATTTGATATTTAGATTTGTTTATTATTAGCTTATTATACGAAAACATTATCCACTAAATTTCTAGTCCATTAAATATTTAAATTCATTTATTTTTTTAAAAATATAAAATTTAAAAAAGAAATATATAAATAAATATGGGATTTGAATATAAATAAGCAAATTCGGATAACGAATATCAAGAGTTCAAATTTGAATTTGCTTTGGATAATTAATCTAATATCCAAATCTATAAACACTAATTTATGATAATACTGGATATATGATTTTTTATTATCCGTTGTTATCCCTATATAATATCCTAATACATGGTTTCAATAAAAAGACAAATAAGTTAGAAATGAAGGAAAATTATCTTGATAGTAATTATAAGGGGGCAAAGAGCCTACTATAATCCTTACCAATAAGAGTACAAGGTGTTCCTCACTAATTTATTTATTGACTTAAAAAAGAAAAAAAAAAAAAGCCTAATGAACTTAAAAGGACCCTCTAAGTTTTTTAATGTATTCCCACATTGAACGTTTTAAAAAATAGCTTCACATCCTTGAGATTAGAGACATAGTAATTATCTCAGTAAGTACTGTTTGGTTTCTTTAGTTTCCTCACTTTTCTGTTTTTGACCATGACCTCCAAAAAAAAAATAATAATAAAATAAAACATGATATAAAATACAATATAATATAAAAAATAATTTAAACATTAAATTCATATACAAATGTATCAAAATTTATACATTATAAATTATTAAAGTATTATAAAAAATATATAATATTTTAAAAATGATTATTAAAAAAAAAAAGAACTTTCTATTTCTTTCCCTCGTTGAAATTTCATCGTATGGGTAAGACATTAGAACAAGTTTTAAACTGTTGATGGAAATGAAAATTGTCATCTTCGTTGTGGGAAAAAAAAAAAAGAAAAGGAAATTGATTTAAGCATTCATAATTTAACATGACATGTTTGTTTGGGTTGCCTATGTAAAACAGTTGATGTAAGAAGCGAAATGAGGTTTGACATATGCCTATGTTGTTATGCTGAAAATTGAAAACTATGACAAAGGAAATGAGAATGACAATGTAAGGTGAGAAATAAACATCATAATAATAATAATAACAATAATGGTGACAATTACTACAGCATCAAATTGCTGATGAAGATTGCTCTAATATTTCATCTTGATTGTGTGGTTATGAGCTCATGAAGGACATACATATAATTTTCAAGAGAAAGACATTGATATTATAAGAGTTTTACTGAGATGCTTATATTATTCCTTTCGTTTTCTCTTAAATTTCTTACCCAAATAGCTTTTGATATTTTGTTTCAATTTAGTTTTTCCACATTGAGTTTTCTAATTGAACCTCAGTTTCGAGGTTTAAAATAATAATAATAATAATAATTCTTTAATTATTGTTGTTTTTCTTTATCAAATTATGGTGATTTGACTTTTGGTATACATGAAGAGTTATAAGTAATTACACACAAAAGCAAACCCCCCCCCCCCCCAAAAAAAAAAACCATTAAATTGCTGTTTTGTTATATAACATGTTATATATCGGAGAGGATTATCCTTTGTGCTTTCAAGGTTTCAATCTAACTAGGAAAGGGCTATTAGCAACTTGGATTTCAACTTCAAAACTTTCTTTTCAATTCCATTGTTTTCACTTTTAAAAAACCAACAGCAACGATGGGGTTTTTTTTAAAATTATTCGGACCAAACATCAAACCTCAAACGTAGCTATATGTTGTTTCCATATCTTCAAAATTAATTTTGTTAAGAGGAAAAAAAATAAAATCTAATAATCACATTCTTCTTCCACAGAACTTAGATAGAATGATAATCAAATCATGGATTATCATTTACACCAAGTTATTTTGTTAAATTTTAATAAGACTGTAATAGCTTTTTTGCATGCATAATATGATATAATGAGGTGAGAGGGAAACGACTTACTACGACTCCTAAGGGACCCATTTTAACTATTAACTAAAATTTTGACCTTTGGGAGTCGGTATCATGGAAAGTTTATGAAATAAAAGACGGTTATTTTCAACTCTATAGTTAGAAAAATAACATTCAATGAACCAAAACCTAGCTTCTGATCTATCAAAGACCAAATAAATTGAGTTCATGGACCACTTACTTACCCCGACCCCTAGCTGCATGTTTTAGGTTTTAACCTTTTTTATTCAAGGGTATTGAGTCTTCAAACCCTGGCCCCCAAACCACATTTTTTATATATAAATATGTACTTTTTCAAAGAAATGGTATTTGAAAAATTAGGTTAGAAGCTTTCTTAAAGTTAAAAGAAATTTCTTCTACACTCTTAGATTTCCTAATTTTATTTCTTATAATTTGTATAGGCTTATTCATAGATTGAATAGTTAATTTTCATAATCCAAACCAATTTGATTCGATTCGAATTAATATTTAAATAATAAAAAATATTTTTTATTTAAATATAAAAATAAATCTTTTAAATCTTTTAATATTATTTTAAATAATAAAATTTGACTTAATCCAAATTTAAAAATAAAAATAAAAATTTTTTGAAACATAAGCCAATCAGCTATGAACCTATACAAGTTAATTTGTATAAGAAAAACTTTTCCCTAGCAGCTAGGTGGATTGATTTGGAAGTCAGGTCATATAATCGGTGGTTTTTCAATGGCCTAACTCATATATGCCAATGAGTGGCTTGAAACTAAGAAGAGAGAGAGAGAGAGAGAGAGAGAGAGAGAGAGAGAGAGAGAGAGAGATCTTAAATGATTTGCCAAATTATTTTAGCCGAAAGTTTTTTGTATGGAAGGAGATTTTCAGCAGTCTTTTCCAGGGCGAGTGCATGCCTGTCTGCCCGCCCGCCCGCCCGCCCGCACGTGCAATTGCCATGCAACATTAAATGAGCTTTAGGTAATTCTTTTCTAATAGATTTTGCTATCTAATATTCTTAAGATAGTTTATAAGATTAATTAAATTATTGTAATAATATTTTATTATAAAAAACGTAATAAGTAATTTTATCAATTTTAATATATTAAACTAATAATTTATCTAATATATTTTATTAGAACATTTGTTAATAAAATTTTAACCTTATTATTTCATGCTTATTTACGATAGTGTCTACGGATGAATGATAATCTATCAATTTAAGATAAATCTATTCATAAATTCAGTGTTTATATTTGAACCAATAAAATTTTATCACACATTATAAAATTTAAAAGAATTAGAAAAGATTAATATTCATTTTCAAAAAATCATCCCTAATAATCATCCTCTAAAATTTATATCTTTGAAAATTTTTGGAGATAACATTCATCCATAATATTACTAAATTTGGATAACATTTATCTCCAATATTATTAAATTTAAAATAAAAAAATATTTTTTATTCATCTTTTACTTTACCTCTAAAAATATCTTATTTTGTAGTGACATCAGAAAAGATAAATAAATAGAACAAAACGTATAAAATCAAAAAGCATTTTCCAGTTTTAAACTAACACAATTATAATGGTTAATAAATATAAAAACTTATATCAAAGTTGAAAACCATGGCAATATTGCAGGCAAATCAAAAAAATATGTGCATCCTTAAAGAGAATAATCCACACAAGTGATTATTTGCTTTTTCGTGGAAATTAATTATGTCTGCTTTGAATTTCTCTTAAAATTTTTCAATAAATTAAAAGTACTTTTTTTATGAGCTGACATATTTCTAATAGAATTTTCTATATAATACTAAATTTGATAGTGTGTGAAAAAAAAATGTCATCTTTAATTACCTATAGTGTCTGATTTGATATTTTACAAATGCTTTGAGGGTGTCAAATCCCATATAGATAATTTCTATCATTATCCCTTCAAAACCCTAAAGCTAAGTAGTGAAAAAAATACAGCAATTAGATTAAAAATGAATTAACCTTCTCTATGATTTCTCATATGAAACAAGTTTATGCAAGAAAAAAGAATTATAGGAAAATAGTGGCAGATTGGATTTTTTTTTTTTTTTTTTGTAAAGAGATTGTAATTTGAGGGAGAAAAAATTATAAACAATAAATTTTACACTTTAAAATTATTAAAAAAATTATATTTTAAAAGAATTAAATGAATTAATTTAAATAAATGTTTTTTTATGTGAAAATTCAGGTATTTGGTAGCAAAATGACAACTTGTAATTAATTAGTGATCCAAACAAACAAGTGTCTGTACTGACTGTGTAATCAAGAGGAAATGACCTAATTGGGCTAAGACTTAGTAACGTTGCCGTGAATTGATGGACAAGACAGAAAAGTGGAAATTAAACAATGGAGGACAGGGCAAAAGCTCGGACTAGTGTCGGCATTTATTAACATAAAAAAAAATTTAAATTTTTTTTTAAAATTTTATAAATAAAATTAATAAAATGATATGTTATGTATGCTAAAATGTATTTTAAAAATAAAAATTTAATTAAAAAATTAAACATATGGTATTGAGCAATTTGACAAGGTCATATAAATTGTATTTCTATTATATTCATATATTTTTTATGTTATAATTATATTTAAAATATTATATGTTTATACAAAATTTGATCTGTTAATTTATGTATATAAATTTTAATAAAATTGTAAACTATATTATGATCATGTTATTTTTTATATTATATATTTTAATTATTTTTATATTATATTTATATCATGTAATTATATTATATTTAAAATTATATGATTTAAAATCGTATCTAATTAATCCGACGATGGTTATAGTTTGCACATCATGATAATGTCAATATTTATCCATTTTCTTTCAAAATAAATAAATGAATGGGTAGCAGATCGTTCTTTTTCTTAACAACGAGGGAGCATGTGAATTGTGGGTTCCCATTTTCTCATGTCTACGTTTTAAAATGGGAAGTAACATAAAGGGAGAAATACATAACAAAGGCAAGCACTCAAATCAAACTACAGATAATGTTGCAGACGCCAGAAGCTCTGAAGTTGTTCCATTTTTTTTTGTTGTTGTTGTTGTTGGACAATGCAAATCTCCTTCATCTTCCCTCCCACTATATACCCCCACAAATTATTTTAGGATTTTATGAAATTTTAATGGGCTTAATTTCACTTTTTGGATCGAATAGAATAACAGTATAATGCCAAAGGGTGCTGCATTCCCCCTCAACCTTTTTTTCTTTTCTTTTTTTTTCCCTTTTCACCTGACCTGAAGAGATCAATGAGAAAAAAGGGACTCAGTTAGATCAAATCGGGTTAAGTGCGATAGTAAAATAAAAAATTTATTCGTTTAAAATTTGACCTGTTGAATCTAAAAAAATTATAAAATCATATTAAAAATATTTTACTTTATTTATATAATTTTATAATTATATTTAAATAAAATATATTTTTTATTAACTGAATAATAATCAAAATTAAATTAAACTAACTTGGATCTTTTTTTTATCATAAACTCAAAAATAATATAATCTTTTAATAAATTTAAAGATAAAAGCATTATTGTTAAGTATAAAGTTTTAACATAAAATTCACGAGTGCTAATGCGGGGTGCTGTACATGAATGCTGAATACCAACCATGTACCTGGCCGATGTTGACATAATACCTTTCAAATTTATGAATACACGTAGATTCCTAAAATACCATAAATCCCACTCGTGCAATTGTTCTCTGCCTAGACCTCTTCCTCGTAACAACACTCGTTCTTAGATCCGACAGTATGTCGTATCGGATTAAATTGATTTGAATTAATTTAATTTATTGTTAAATAATAAAAATTAATTTTAAATTTAAATTTATTATAAATATTAATATAAAAATAATTTTTTATTTTTAATATTATTTTAAATAATAAAATGGATTAGAAAACACATGCTAAAATCATTTAACATACTATTTATAAAAATAATATTGGATCAAATTTTATAATAATTGATGACTTGATTAAATATTTTAAGTGTATTAAATAAGAATTATTATTATATTATACATAACAATCTGGGGGTGTTACTAAGGCACACGATCATTAACAAGATTTGTTAATATGAAATATGATCTAGGGCATTTTCCAAATAGCGACTTTTACTCGAATCTCAAATTATGACATTAAACTTTTGTGTTTAGGTCATTATCAAAAAAAAAAAAAAAAAAAATCCAAATTAATTATGTGATAAAGAAAAGGAGGGAGAGAACTAAACTGCCATTGCTTGTCTCTAATTAGATATCATCTTATTGTTGTTGCTTTGTCAATTAATCCAGCATGCTCAAGTGCCGGCAAAAAACAAATCCATTAAACCTTTTTGTCAAGTCAAGGCTTTATTTTTGAAATAATTGAGCCAGTATTTGCATAATCAAGTGATAGTAATACATGCTAGCTAGATCCATTGCATTATATTGGGGAAGAACTGGCAAAAGCTACTTAAGTCTGCAATTATTTGATTTGCCATTAATATTTAATATAGACGTCTGACCTTAGTTTTGAGTTTGACAATGAAACTATAAGATGACCTTATTGGTTTGAGAAGAGCTATATAAGATTATATTTTTGTTCCATCAAATTATTGTCTTTTATATTTGTATGTATTTTTTTTTTCCTTCTTATTTCACTTCATGAGCATTTCTTGAAGGTTTAACTAGCTAGTAAGGTTTATAACTTACAAATTTATAACCTTGTTTGTTGCTTTAAAAAAAAAAATTAAATATGTATAGTTCATCAATTATTGAAAACTGTCTAAAGTTCGCAGATATTGCAATGTTGATAACTAATGGGCAAAATTGTGGTTGTCAACTTAGAATTTCCCCCCCAAAAAACTTGATAATGAGATTCAAAAATCTTAATTATCCCCCAAAAAAATGAAATTTGAAAGTCTCACTTATAAATATTAATATCGATTTATGAAATGTATAGCATAAAAGAGAATTTACCTCATTTTATTGCATAACTCAAAATTCATATTGATATTTACATGTCCAAAAAATTTTTGGCACGTTATTAATATGGAACCAAATGATACTGTGTTTGATTGCAAAAATATAGAAAAAGACCACAAGATTTTTATTTTTATTATTTTTCCACTAATTATTATTTATGTGGAGAGATAAAAAATATATATCTGAACTGAAAAAAAAAAAAAAAAAACTGAGAATTTTCCTATCATATGACGGCCAAAATATCTCTAGCCACATGTAATTATACACTAAAAATAATGCCAAATAAAATAAAATATGTTATAACTAAAGTTGTCCTATTTTCTTTCCTTTGGGTAAGGAAATTGCTTATTCCTTTTATTATTCTTACAAAAATTTTCATATTTAATCATTTAAGGACATTGTCTATTCGTGTTACTAGCTAGGAGTACTAATTTATATACCGCTTTTTAATTGTAGTCTAATTAGTACTCTGAATGGGTCCAAATTATTTTTTTTCAAATAAATAAAAATATTTAATTAATTAAATTTAATAAAAGTATATTAATATTAATATAACAATAATTTTTAATATTTTAAATAATAAAATAAATTTTTTGGACTAAAAACTTTTTTATTCAAACCGGTCCGGTCCATTAACATCCCACTAGCCTCTTGAGTTTTGATGTTTGAGGTCACACCACGTGGCAGCCAACGTTTGGTGAATCCGAGGATTCTTCGACTACGATTATGCAAAGAGTGAAAGAATGATCTCTTTCTCTTGCAATTTTTGGATTTCTCAGTCTTTCACTATCTGCTTTTTAAGGCTTGAATTGGCCTCAATCGGTCAGGCTCCCTTCAATTTGATGTAAATATATATTGCCCACGACCATGAACATGAAACTATTCTAGGAGTAATCGAATGGTACAAATAAAAATTATTACGAATTTAAAATGAAAAATTTTTTTGGAAAACTTACTCGAAGGAATGAAGATGATGGTCAAATTTTCAAAGTTCTGTAACTTTAATTAAAGATCTTTGCAATAGTCATCGCATGTGTTAAATTTTTTTCTTAGAAAAACTTTGAAAATTTTTATAATCCTACAAAGGTGGCACAATCGATCGAATCATGTAAATTTTTATATTTTAACTTTTTCATTGTTTTATATATATATATATATTATTATTGTTTCTCTACACAATGTTAGTGGAAGAAGAATTCATGGAAAAAGAAATAATTTTAGAAAAGAGGATAGACGTGGATAACTTTTTTATAGAACATATTTAAAAAAAATAATTAAATAACATTCTACAGACATAAACAATTTAACTTTATTATTTGATATTAAAATTAATTTGAATTTTTTTTATACTTACCCTCATTCGATTGGTGTCACTTTAACTCCCACACAAGACCCAACACAAGGTTTTATATAATACGAGACAAACAAAAAAGTTATACTAGTGCAAATAACACATCTGGTTAATAAATTTTGTTATAGAATTTTTTTAAATTCTTTAAGTTTTTAAATTTATTTGTCTAATTAATCGAAAATATTAAGTAACTAAATCTTTTTGAACATGTAACTTTTAAAAATCCATTAATAATATGCATGTCATTTGCACCAGCACTCAATTGTTCTTAAAAAATGTTTAACATGTAAGATTTAATTAAGAACGTACTTTTAGCCTTTATTGATCAACAACATGACCTCGCTCTAAGTATATGAAGGCAAAAATCCCGTATAAGCCTTCTAATCTATTTCCTTTCCGTGAAAATTTCTTTATGATGGTGCATAAGTAATTTATATAGACTAGACTAGGGATTTAAATTAGAAAACTAATTAGAGTTATAATCTAGTGTCAAAGAATTTGTACTCTAATTAATTATTGAAATAGAATTTAACTCTTACTACTAGAGTAATCAATTTGAATAAGATTTATAAGATAATATCACCTCAATATTAATTAAAATATTTATCTCAGTCCACTTAATTATTATGTGGGTCATATAAAGTCTAACATAGCCTTTTCAACAACTTCTTAATCCAATAATTAGAAATATATTAGAGTTGATACGAAAACTTAAGTTTAATTCTAAACATGTCTCTCAAGTCTCCAATTTATAAAAAAAAAACAATGAAGGTTTAATCTTTAATTCTACATTAAAATCAGACTCACTATGTCAAAGAGCTAAGCCGTTAACAGGGAAATAAGTGCAGCCCCTACCCCACAGTAATAAGATAAGACACCCCCCCCCAAAAAAAAAAAAAAAGAAAGAAAATTGGTGGTGGGGCTGGGGAATGAAGTAGGCGGATCCGGCCAACCGGCGGTTCGATATCAATCGCCATCTCTAAGCTGTCCACAGATACATTTAGATAAGGATGATTGAATGAGATTGGGTTATGGAATTTAAGCCAATGCTAGCTAGTTGACCAAATTTTCTAGCAGGCACAGCTTGGTATAGATACAGTCGTTTTCCGCAGTCTATGTTAGGTTCCATGCCATACCATACCATACCAATTTCATGAAATGAAATGAAATATTGAAAGCATAATCTGATCGATAACTGATTAATCACTTTTGTTTTTAACCTTAAAATCGTATTATTCAAAAAAAAAAAGGAATGAGCCAGAGATTTATGACATTTTAAGTAGCGTATAAATATTGTTACACAGACTATTAGAGTCTCTATATTGTGATGATGATGTTGAGATAGATCCATTCATTGTTCAGTAATTCATTCGTACTTTACATTGAGATAGGTTTAGGTATAAATTTTTTTAATATTAATATAAAAATAAATTTTTTTGCTTTTTATGTTATTTTGAATGATAAAATAAATTTTTGAATCGGCACGAATACAACTTGACCTATTAGCACTTTTAAATTGAAAAATAATCGATAAAAGGACAAGTATTGCAATCAATGATACGAAAGAAATGGCTAATTTAAGAACCTGAAAATCAGTGTAATTGGTTCGTACCATTCCTCTTAAAATTGATATTTAGTGGAATTGGAATTTGTATCCAAACATTTACAATTTCTTCTTTTTTTAGATTACGCAGGAAATTATGGAGTAGAAGAATAAGTTACATGACGAATTACATTAGGTTCCCGAATGCAAAAATAAGAACAGTTGGGTAGGGCCTAACGACGGCTCGCCATTAGCTGGATCGAAAGCTAAGTTGGGTGATGGCCACATTCCATTTGATTGCAGCAGTCTACATCAACCTGACAGTCTCTCTAATCTCTCCCACACACACACACACACACATATATATATATATATATATATATATATATACGCACACACACACACACTTACAGTCCAATTTCATCTCTAAATCAAACTTGATAATTCTCTTTTCTTTCTTGCTTTACATTTTTTTTTGGCTCAAATGATGACCATGGCGGCTTTAATGAATGCTTTTCTTTTACTTTTCTCTAGTTTCCTTGCATTTGTCCTCTCGGTTTCGGGGCGACCAGCCACTTTCCTTGAAGATTTTAGAATCACTTGGTCTGATTCCCATATTAGGCAAATCGATGGAGGGAGGGCCATCCAACTTGTTCTGGACCAAAATTCAGGTTACAGTACTTTTCGTGGGGTCACTTATTAACCTTAAATTGGATAATAATCATGAATTCATGATTAGCTAATGCCATATGTTACACCCTTTATTAATAATCTTTGTTATTCAAAATTTTTTTTTTTTCAGGCTGTGGATTCGCTTCCAAAAGGCAGTATTTGTTTGGACGTGTCAGCATGAAAATCAAGCTCATCCCAGGAGACTCTGCCGGAACAGTCACCGCCTTTTATGTACGTAAGCTAGCTACATCATCTTCAATATTCACTCCTCAATATATATTTCCAGACACTGGAACTACTTTTTTTTCCGATTCTTAATTGGTTTTTCATTTTAATCTGGGATTGCAGATGAATTCTGATACAGACACTGTAAGAGATGAGCTAGATTTCGAGTTCTTGGGGAACCGAACCGGGCAGCCTTATACTGTTCAAACCAATATTTATGCTCATGGAAAAGGGGACAGGGAACAAAGGGTTAACCTTTGGTTCGATCCTGCTGCAGATTTCCATACTTACACAATTATGTGGAACCATCACCATATCGTGTAAGTTCAATAGCTATAGAAGTGAGAAACTCAGCCGAAGCTTGTCTGGTTAATGGGGTGAGATGAGACCAGCGAAAGCGAGTGATAAAGAAAATTTCTATCGAATCAGTAAAAAGTTATATTAACTTTATATTAAAAAGTCAAGCATGATTAATAGGGACGACTTTAATCAATAGGATACAAGTAGCTGTGTTAAATGGATCATTAATGGACTACCTGTGAAAAACCTTTTTAAAAAATGAACTATTAATGGCTAAATTGACTATTTTGGGTGGTGTTATTACAGGTTCTATGTTGATGAAGTGCCAATCAGAGTTTACAAGAACAATGAAGCTAGAAATATCCCATACCCAAAGTTTCAGCCAATGGGGGTGTATTCAACACTGTGGGAAGCTGATGATTGGGCGACGAGGGGAGGCCTGGAGAAAATTGATTGGAGCAAAGCTCCATTCTTAGCTTACTACAAGGACTTTGACATTGAGGGGTGTCCTGTTCCAGGGCCAGCAACCTGTGCCGCGAACCCCAGGAACTGGTGGGAGGGCACCGCTTATCAAGCTCTCAATGCCATGGAAGCTAGAAGATACAGGTGGGTTCGTATAAACCACATGATCTACGATTATTGCACCGACAAGTCCCGGTACCCAGTTACCCCACCAGAGTGCCTGGCCGGCATCTGAGAAACCCTATCTAAAGTTTCCGTATCCAACTCAACTGTTCAGAAATATTGATATAACCAATCGTTTCATGCCATACATGACATAAATGCCTCTCTTTGTACAATAATAATAGCAATATATATATATATATATATATATATACATACATATGTTATATGAGAGCCATGCAAAAATTAAGGCTATAAAGAGGAATAAGTTATTATTGTGTGCAAATTATTTGTCTGGAATGGACAAAAGTCAATTTCTATTGTAGACATGTATTTGTCTGTATTTTGGTGCATATTTTTTTGTGCCCAATAAAAAAAAGCTTCAGGCAGAAGGATAATTTATTAATTTAACTTTTATACGGTTTTCATTATTATAGCATCCAATCCTCAATTTTCAGGCCTATGGCAAATTTTTTTTTTGCCTTTCAAAAGAAAAAAAGGGTTGGTTTATTTTTATGGATTCTTCATAATGATGCAAAAAAAAAAAATACAAAATAGATTTATTGGAAGGAAATGAGAGAATGCTGGAAATTCAATATTTTTTGAAATATTTGCTTTGGATTAATTTTTGAATGCCCCCCCCTCCCTTACTTTCTTTCTTTCTTTTTTGATGTATTGCTTTTCACTTGAATGTTAGGCCATTATTTTATTCATTTTGGTCGTCCCAGAAATGCATAAAAGCAGGTTCATGATTGAGCATCATGGTCCCATGGTTTAAGTATTAGTCGTCGGTTCGTTGATCTCGTCCATATTATTTGTTTGGAAGGAACTCCGTTTCTTTTTGCGGTTGAGGTTATGGCCTTTATCCTTTTTCATTATTCGGGAAACAAAGATTCCGTACTTGAAAGAGAGCTAGTAAAAAATAACTCAAAGTTTAATTAAATTAATTCATACAAACACTTTCAAAAGATGACATCCAACAAGTTTGAATTCAAATCTCAACATTTCTAATCTTTTTTATGCTCAAATCTAGTGTCATTGGCAACAAGGAGTTGTAATTCATATGAGCTTTGCTAACATCTTCAAGTAAATAATCAACTTGGAAAGAGCCAACTATATTCATACTATTGGTGTATTTACTAGGATTTACAGTCTAAGGACCCAACAGGCATAAAACCTCATACGACCCCAATACAAAGCCTTGGGGCAATCATTAAAGCTAAGAGAGAAGGGACCATCCTTTGTAGCAGCAACATTATCTTCTACAACTCCATTCCCATTCAATCAAATTTTAACATGCCTTAAAAAAAGAAAAACGAGTCCAGAGCCGGAAATCGTTCTCCAAAAAAAAAAAAAAAAAAAGACTAAATTCCAATAAAAGAATCCCAGTATGAATTACTCAATAATATGTGCACTTCGATACCGGTGTCTAAGTTTGAACTGCAAGCTCTGCCATGCAGCCAACATGCAGAAAAAAAATGTGTGAATTAAAAAATGCTTAATCTTCCAGCTAAATCACTCATTTAATAGAGGCAATATACTGTTGGAATACGACGTTCAACGCCAAAGACATGAATGCATTGGGACAAAGAATCTGCATTCAAGGAACGATTACACAATCAAACGAAACACTTTTGATCAAAGTAAATAGGGTCCAAGATAAGGTCAGGACAAAACATAATGAAGGGAAAGCCACAATCATTGTTGGTCACAAGTCAAAGTACATTACAAGTGGGCACAAACCTACATTGGATGCTGTGTTAGTTTTATTTAAAATTTTTAATGCTTCTTAGTTCAGCAAGGTTAAACCGTTCTACAAAATGGAATGGATTTTCAGTAGCTGCATGGAAAAGAGAAGCTTTAATCTTTCAGAGTTTATAGCGTAAAACCTCAGAAGTTTCACTGCTTTGGTGGTAAGAATTCAGACGCCTCTACTCATGAAAGGTTCTCCGGGCAGGATGAATCAGCTTGTGATCATTTGATTAGGACTAATAAGATCTCTAACCCTTTGTGGCCTTGATTTTGACAGCAATTGCTTCTGAACAGTACGGACAGTGCCCAAACAGAACATTGAATGACCTGCAACACAAGCATTCACAGCCATAAATCAAGCAACCAAGTTGCCAAGCGAAAAAAAGGGAGGACCCCAAGGTAAACATCATATGATATGAGATGAAAAGACCCATACTGCTAGTTTAGCCTTTCAACAAAACGGAAGATCAGTTTTCTGCCAACATTTTTTTCATAAACTATTTCCAAATATTCTCCCACATCAAATGTTAAGATAAATTTGGGCAGTTTCTTGGGAAACTCATTTGTGCGTTGGGAAGGGGGAAAAATGTAATAAAATAATATGCTCGGCTTAATTGCTTATCAGCTGATTAGAATGTGGGTGTTTACAAGCAACGATGCACATTCAAAGCCAATCTGTTTTAACATGTATGAAAAGACTATGCCCTGAATCATACAACTGAAAGAGCCATTTGTCAAACGACACACATAAAAAAAAAGGTGCAAAAATGCACTATATCATCCTCTTATCAAACCCTAACTCCTTCAATCTAATGGATGAAAGCAGCTCCCATAATTTATTGGACAATGTTTTGGATAATGTATTTGTGCCCTTAAAACCTTGGTAAATATTGCAGATGCATCCAAATCCCAGAAGACATCCACTTTACATCCAATCTACATTGCCTCTTCAACTTTCATGCAGGTCCTTTTTTTATCAGACTTCAGTGGTAGTGTTAAAGTACTTAGTTGCAACTGAAGAATATGAGGCCAGGAACAGTGGATCCTATCTCTGCACAATGGCACTAGGTGTACTAGATCAATAAGATATAAAGAAGGACCCACGAACAAGAATCAAGTGACCCAACTTATTTGCAAGATTGATCATTTGGGTATATAGGTAGCCAATACCAGAAGCAGGAAATTCCACAAGCTATCAATTTCCAACTGATCACAACACATAGTGAATAGGAAATAAAATTATACTACGACATGAACTAGATTAAAAAGATACAAGTATATTAAGAGCTCAACATACTGCCTTGTTGTTGTGATTGAACGCAACCAGTCAACTAGGCACATGCTGTGGAAAGCCTTACTGCAACTGGTATTCTCACAAGTGTAATCAGTTGCACTTCCAGTCTTAGGTCCCAGCTCATCACCTACATGAACATTTAGAGTTGAGTCTGCAAACAATAGTTTAGAAACACCTAAAGCATGTAAAGCATTACCAATGGGGAGATACTGAGCATAACAGATTCCACATTCAACTAGAATATGGTTCTTCTCTTCATCAGCAGGCCTTGGCACTTGGGTCTTCAGAAGACACTCAAGATTTGCAGAAAAGGCTTTGTCCCTCATCCTAAACAATTAATCAGACTATGTAATTATAATAAATATATAACTTAAATACGCTTCTATCAAAAATATTAATTTCTTCATAAGATGTTAAAACGTATAACATCCTTTAGAGAGAGAGAGAGAGAGAGAGAAGGAATAGCTATCTCTTTCCTTAAAACACAAGAAATAAAAGTTACCACAATGGAATGAAACCTAAACATTATCCAAGATTTTACAAGCTTCCATCCTCTTAAATTAGATGGAAGCCTTGAAGACCCTGATTGAGCCATACTCTTATCACTAGAGAAGGAAATAACAGATTGCTTGCAGAAAATTACCCATATCTGTAATTTTTTTTCTCCAACGTTAACCACACACTTCACAAGTGCAAAGGTTAGAAATCTAAGATGAGACTCAAGGGCATACCATTTATCAATATTTCTTTTCCATGTCTTCCTCAAGGAGTTCACAATATTACCTGGACCCATAAAACGACACCTGCAACAACTTAAAAATTCATTTTTCATAATGAACAAAACCAACCTGCTAGCAGCTTTAAATATAATTTTATATGAATTCTTACTCCGGTAATGATCTAGGATCATTGATATTAATAGACAATATGATGAAGCAACCATTTCCTGAGTAGCAAATAGATAAACCATGTGTTCAGTAATAACAGTGGACGCAAGAACAAACTAATATACATAAGAAGATAGGATGAAGTAAAGGCTCACCTAAAAGAATTTGGCGACTTGAAATGGAATGAGATGCCTGCTTTGAATCAACAATCTGAAGAGACCCGTCAATCTCATCCAAAGTAGACCAGAATGCTTGAAGCTTCTCCAGATGCTAGATACAAAGGGAAAACTCCTAAGTTCTAACAATAGTAAAATAGGCCATGGCACCGAAAAGTGATTTGAAGCAAAATAGAACTGTATTGGGTTCAGAAATGTTGAAGCAAATACCTCCTCGAACTGTTGTACCAAGTTTTTCAGTCTCGAGTTCATTGACCATTCTAAATTGAAGATATAGGGGACATCCTGAGGAGAGAGCCAAGTATAAAAGACATCTAGGCCTATGTTGGAAGAAGCAGGACCAAAAAGATAGGAAACAAACCGCTGAGACCATTGGAGGAACTCTAGGATATGCTTTATCCAGCTGAATTTCCATGACATGCGCTCTTCCCTTCTTATCCCTATCACCACAATGTACAAGAAGGATAACTAGATAAGCAAGTAGGAACAAATGGGATATGAACATGAAATATAAAAGGAGAGCAAGACTGCCAAGGTTTACAATATTGATATTGATGTTCCAGCAATTGAAACATCTTGACAAGTATATAGAGATGTATGGTGTATTGAGGATTTTATAACACCAATATCTATTATTTATCAATTTTGAGAAAATATATCCAAGCCTTCTGGTTTTAGATATAGCCACTTTCGTGTCAGGACCATATTAAAGATGTAAAAATTCATGATTATAACATTGACAAGAATGAAGGAGTACAAAACAACTAGTAATTGATACTATAAGAATAATTAAAGACATCAGCAAACTGGATATTGTGGGTTCATCACATAACATTGGATTATCATCCACAATCTTTTGAAAATAAATAGATTCCATTTGTTATTGGAAAAATCAAAGGACTATCATGACTTATAAGACTAACCCTGGAAGTTGCACCAGTATTTGCCTACCAAATCTATGCTCAATCACTCAGCACTGACCTGATTTCAAATTCAGCAAGAGCCAAATGGACTCAACTCTTTTGCAGTTAAACTGAAAATACAATTTAGATCCACTTACTCTCATAAGTTAGATTATATCCTTCTATAAGAAATTTAAATTATTCCCAACAATTGTGCTCCAAAGCACTAACCATCTACTTAAACCAAAGAAAATCACGGAACTGGTAGCAAACTTTAACATCAATGCTACTCATAAGTCCATCTCTTATTTATTTTACATGATTAATTCCAGTTCCAGATATTACGACATAGATCATAGTCCGAAAAGCCAAAAACTTTTCCATTCCTTTAGGAAACTGATATTAAGTGGATTATAAATACAATCAAAAGGTACTTACAAAACACGAAAGACAAGGAAAGTTAGATCTCCTCCCAACCTCACCAAATGCTCCCATCCAACCTCTTCTATCTGAAAAATAAAATAACATCAAGATAAATCAAACAGAACCCAGAAAATGCTTTTACATTAGAATAAACAAAAAGAAGGAAAAAAAAATGTTTAAGTGACCTCTGAGTAAACTGCACGGTAAAAGGAGGATGACTTAGCCAACTCTTTACATCTAGCCTGATGATTAACTTCCTGTAAGCAAAAAAGGGTACATAAATTTGAAGCACAAATTCTGGCAAAAAAGGAAAAAGATAGTTATTTCTATCCGACCAATTGGTGTCAATTATTTTATTTCCACATTATTTCTATTAAATAAAGCGTAAATAGTACAAAGTATAAGACCCCAAATTCTTTCAGACATTTTCACAAACAATTCATCAGAAATTGTGAAGATAGAGGAACACAAGTGGACATAAGAAAAAGCTGAAAGACAAAATGAAATTACCATTGGCCCCTTTTCTCTACAGTGGATAAAGCTGCGTTAGCTTTTCGCTGAGGTGCTGGTACGGGGACGAGCACTTAAGTAGCGTTTGTAGCGGCGGTTTCAGCCTCTCAGGCGTTTCTGCTTTGCCTCTCTTTTGGCGCCGTTTTCTGTTTGGTTTGGGAGGGAAACTATTAGATTACTGCCAATAGCTGGAGATATCCACGGTTGCGTAGGATGCGATTCCAAAATTTTTTTAAATTTTTTATTTAGATTCGGTTTAAATTTTTTATATAATTTATATTTATTATTTATAATTAATAAAAAATAAAAATATTTTTATTAATATTATATATTTTATAATTAAATTTAAATAAAAATATTTTTTAATTATTAAATATCAATTTAAATTGTAAAAGGTCTGCATAATGTTTGATGAATCGATAATTTAATCGATGAATAAATTTATTAGTTTATATATATATATATATTTTAGAATGGTGATGAGTATTACATTTTTCCTAGGAAAAAAAACATTAATTTACAGTAAAATAACTTATTGAAGTCAATAGTGAATATAAAACTCATTTATTTTATACTTCATTTTATTTAAATTCAAATTAATATTACATTTTAATCATTTATTCTTTATCATTTGCTTTTGAATAATCCAACACAAAAGTATTCAAAGAGCCAACTTAAAAAAGAACAGGAAAAAAAGAAGCTGAGTCCATTAAAATTTGAGTTACTCAAAGCTCACTCTTAACTCTATTAAATATATATATATATATATATTTACTTAAATTCTATTTAGATATGTTTAAGTTAATACTTCGTTGGCTTTAAAAAAAATGAATTATTCTTCTAATAATATCAGTTATTTAGCCTTTTTAAAATCAATTTTAATGGTAATGAGAGAACTAAACTAGACATTTTGAAATAATATTAGATCAATTATCTCCTAATATTATAAACTAATAACAAAAATATAACATCAAAAGGCATATATGATTGGTAAAAGATTTACAAATTGAATATCCTATAAATAATTTTTTAAATTAATAAAGTGATTGATTAATTATATTATTCTAATTTTTTTTTTAAATGCTACCTGTGAAGCAATATGTTATCACATATAACGATGTTATCAATCTTAAACCAGCTCGAAAATTAAGGAAGAATTTATAGTTGATACTAGAATTGGCACACCCACTGTGTCAATGTGGGTGAAAATAAAAATAATGATTTAAATTTTTTTTATTTTGAAAAAATATATGTTTAAAAAAATAGGTAAGATTAGGTAGATTTTAAGAAGTTACTGAGTGTTTTTTCAAAAAAATTATATAAAAATTTAAAAGACATTAATATCACTGTTAATTATTTTATATTATGAATTTATATGATTATTTTTAAAATTTATCAACTAGGTTGACGAAATACAACTTATGATATCAAAATTAATATTATAATAATATAAATTAATAAATAAATTTATATATTATTATTAAGTTACATGATAATGCCTTATCAATAAATAAATATAAAATATTCATAAAATCTTTCAAAATAAATAAGTGACAACGTGTGATTCAATATATAAATTTAGAAGTTAAAAGACCCGATAAATCCTCTTTATATATCTTAACTTGTAGGGAGCCACGGCCCAAGTTTTAAAGTGCGAAATTTCTCGAGATACCCAACATTGCAAGGAGGCCTCCAACCATGTTCCCTCTTTAGCCCGTTTGACAGAAAAACTTAAAAAATTTAGCCGCGACCGTGGGAGACGCTGTGCTTCTTACTATTACCATATGTGTATGCCCAAACCAATTCCACCAGAAGTTGCCTCTCTATTAATTTAATAAATGTATTTCAAAATTGGAGAAAATGCCTCCTATATACAACTGACAAGACAAAGCGGAAATTATGTGTATAATATATAAACGAGGCAATAAATTAGAAATGGAGTAGGATAAAAACAGAAAAAAAAAAAAAAAAAAAAGAGAGTCAAGCAGCACGTCCATGGGGCTTTTAGAGCTTATTGGTCGTAAATTAAGTGATTATATCTTAAGATAAATGATAGTAAAAACATTTTATCAACTTGATTATTGTTTTTCTATATAAAAAAATTATATATATTAAGACTCGAATCTTAAATTTATTGAATTAGTAACTAGCTAAATTTCATGTTTCAATTATTGGTTCTTTCTAAAAGCCATGTTTGATGTTTTGACCAAGAATCATGCTAGAAATCTTCCCAAATCTAATTTCCATTTTAACATACTTTTTCAAAGCTATTTTCTTTTTCCCTTTCCTTTCAATCTTTCATGCTAAGGTTCCTTTTAACAATGGGGCCAAAAAGTTCGAAAAAAAAAAAAAAAGTCAAAGAAAATATCCTGAACCCATAGTAAAAAAAAAAAAAAAAAACCAGGAAAAAGGAAAATGATGAGAAAGTTGCGTCCCACCTACATGATAGTGATGTCATTCCTGTTTTAAAAGCACTAAATTCATGCCATAATTTAGTATTTTGAATAGCCTCATCTCGTTTCTCACCCACGTTTACTGATTTAATCATGTAAATTACTAGGAACCAAAGCTGAAAAAGCTAAAAAGATTACGGGGACCCATCAAAGATATATATATATATATATATATATATATATAGATATAGATAAATGGAATGGTTCCGGGCGATATGAAATTCCTGATTACATCTGATTGAAACTGTCTATAAAGACTACATAACCATAAAAGGTCTTTATCAAAGCTTGACAAACTGCCTTATCAAGTTTTTTTTCTTTCTTCTGTTTACATTAATCTTTTGTTTGTTTAATTTTCTTTGCAATTGGGGACTGTGGTCCTTTCGCGACTGATTCAAAGTATATTAATGAAGTTTTTTTTCTTTTTTTTTTTTTTTCTGTGTCTGTTCGGGTCTTAGCAAGGCAAGTCGCGAGTTTTGTGGCCATACAAATCATATTTGTATATGATTTAGTTTCTCCTCGAATGATGGCAAGGATATATTTACGTGAATTTATATTTGATACACTGATAATATAATTATATACTGTCAGTAAAATGAATCATATCACCTAAAAAATATAAATAACTTTATTTTTAACAAAGTGAAACCATCAAATTTACTCACCATCTATAAATTTACGTACTATCAATGACCCAAGTATATAATATATACATATATATATATATATATGAAACATGGCAATGGCACAGCTTACCAACAGTGTTTTGGCTGCCATGTGCTTGATGGGGTCAACTTGTTGAACTAAACCCTAAAAAGGGTCCCATGTTCATGACCTGATTTGGAAAGGAATCACATGCCATGCATGTTTTTTCTGATTTTGCTCGGCCCGTGTTTTACATTCTGAATGCAAGAAAAAATCGGTTTAGGTGTGATCATGACTGAGTTTCTCTGATTTGCTTCTTTTGCGGGTTATGCAGAACATGACAGTTTGACAGAAATAATTGAAAACTAGGAAAATCAACACAGTAACAATATTGTGGCAATCCTGTTAACAAGATTGGATATGAAATCTGATAATTGTAAAGAATTCAGACAAAGAAGAACTATACCAGAATGAAAAATATAATGAAAATTTATCAATCTTCATGACTAACTTGAATTGGAGACTAAAATATTGCAAAGCCGATAAATATGATAGAAAAACCCTATGACACAAAGTCTATAAAAATGATCATTTGATGAATTGCATGACCAAACTCTGTCAGTTTAACATGTGATTTTTTAAGGTTTTTTTAAGGTTTTGTTGCTTTTTTTAAGCTCCTGAACCCTAGTAAAAGAACGGGAAAAACATGTTTTACAAAGTCATTGTAGAATTGTCTACAGAGATGCCATTTTCGAACGACGACACCGCTTTCAATCTGTAATCTTCTGCTACTATCATTTATCAGTATATATAATTGATATTGATAGAACGATCGAATTATTAAAGCAATTTCAGCTAAAAAGCTTAGTCATCATGTCTTTTTCTTTTTTTTTTTCCTTTTTTCTTTCACGTTGTCCTTCTCTTGGTAAGAGAAAATGACCCCTTGAAAGTGCCCAATTAGGACGAATGACTCCCCTAAAAGATACCTTATTGGATCAACAACAAAGGATTTTTTTCCTTTATTAAGTTGTTAAAATATTGTAAATACCAATAAAAAGATGGGTCATACATAATTCTTCCAAATTTTTAAGCTAAGAAGAAACTAGTAGCTAGCTAACAATATTCCAATTCTCTTGTTTTAGATATGCTAATTTTTTTAATATATATAAGAGATCGAGTTAGAAAATGTTGAAATCTAAATTTTAAATATATTGAATGTTATTTTTTGAGGTAAATATATAAATTAATTTAGTTTTAAGTATAATTAAGTTAAAACATTAGTAAATTTGCCAAATAAATAAGTAAACACAATATATTTTTATCTGCCGACCAACTTTTACTACATTTAAAATAGTTAGGTAGAGGGCTTTCAGAAGCAAATCCCTTTGCGGGCTTCATGTCTTGAAGGAAAGCAACAAAATCACATGTTGTTGATATTATTTGGCTTTGATTTCTCATCTCTAGAGTTAATTTTTAAAGTAGGCAATCGTTGTTGAAGCAACATGGACAACCTTTCCCTGATTTGCTTTTGATTTTATTGTCCAATCTTATACATCATAAATTGGAATTTGACTAAGTTTGGCATTAAGTCATTTTTAGCCTTCAATTATTTTTTGCTTTTATCTTACTCCTTTTTAATTAGTCTTCTAGGTCGGCTCTTGCCCCCCAATCAGAAAGAGCTAATCAATCCCACTTCTTAATCACGGATGAGTCAGGGTCAGCTCTAGTTTTAATCAATAATAATCATGACCTAATCCCTGCCTAACACTAATCAAAACCAACTACCAAGTCGGTTTACGGTTAAAGTCTAGTATATCTATCTATTCTATACTTATATAAATCAAAGTCGTACTATGGATCAAATAACATCATACTAAGTCTTGTGAAATCAATTAGTTTGTGAATTTTAAAAAAATAAAATAAAATTATTATAATTATAAAACTAAAAATATATTTTTTTTGTATTAATTATCCACATAAATATATTAAAAAAATATAAATTTTTTAACTAACACTCAACCCTACGTGCACATATATATTTAACTTTAAATTTTTATTTAAAAGAATTCACATGCCTTTGCATGTGTTATGAAAATAATATATATAATTTTTTCTTACTATATATATAATACTATATATAATTAAACAGAAATATCAATCAATCTTTAGTAGTAAGCTTGATGTTATATTAATAAAAATATATATAATTAAAGTATTTTTAATTTAAAAAAATTTTTTAAAAAAATAATTTTAAAATAATTTTTAACTAACCGGACCGAGAAAATTCAACTCCAAGTCCAAAAGGCTGGACAATTCATCATTTGGCTTGGCACCCATTTTTGACAAACACGTATATCAAACAAACTAAGTATAAATAATTTTGATCTTGACAAAGTTTTTCCTTCATTTCAGTAAAATGGCTGATGAAAGCTTTGATTGGTGCTGCTGATCAAAGAGTTGCACTCAAGCTACCAATAATTGGAGGGCGACAGGGCCTGATTTAATAGAAAACAACACGTAGAGGTTTATATATACTATGCTTTGCTGTTTCATTATAACCGGATGTTGCTTGCGTCAGAAACCAGCTTAGTTGCTATCAAACCTTAATTGACGAAAAAAAAATATGTATATACAAAACAAATAATGTAAAGATCTGTCCGAAAATGCCACATCCAACTCTTTGGTATTAAAAAAAATATTCATGGACCGACAAATTAGCCATCTCAAGACACATGTCTTTTGATGTTTCCTTTTTCAGGTATGATTTACGTTGGCACATACGTAAGACAAAATCTTTAATCATGGAAAGATGAAATGATGATATAGATTGACTAATAACAATTAGAATTGAGAAAATTAATTTTTCTAATTAATTTTAAAGGAAAAAAAATGTCAATTTTCCCACTCTAAGAACCTGTTGTTTTTTCTCCCCCACTTGTTTATCACCCAAGAAAAGAAAAACAACTCTTCTTTGAAAGAGCCAAATTGAGTAGGAATGAAATTAATAATCCATCGGCAAACGTCAAATGAACAATCAATTTTGCTTTATTTATTTATTTATTTATTTATTTATTTTGTGTGTGTGATTAAAGTTCGAAAGAGGGTTGAAGAATTCATAACTTCATTTAATGATGATGAAGATGGTAAAATATTGATGATGATGAGGGAGGTAGCCAGAGTAAGTTTCCTGGAAAGTCACCCTCTTTTTCCGGGAAAGTTGCTCTCATCATTTTCATTGGTCCAAAGTTCAGACCATAATTCATGTTCGATGTTACTGTCGAGTGTCGACAGTCGACACCAATCATGAGATAGCGTGCTTGTAACAAATACATGTATAAACTTTGCAAAGTGGCGAGGAATTAAACACCATGACTTAAATAAAAAGACCCTTCCCACTTGATCAATTTGATGAAAACCTAAGATAGATTCCATTATCGTGACGTAAAGTGGAATATGTAGCTTTTGGTTTCGGGATTAGATTTGGAATTTTAATAAAAAAGTGGGGAATTTGAGAATTCGAATTAGAAAACAAAAAATGAAGGGTCTCTTTTGGGTCCACATAATAGAAAGATCGTTCGTTTGAGACCGCCGTTGGAAAATCTCCATTAATAAGATTATGATAAAATAAAAAAGGGTCGAGCCATTGGGACATCACGTGGGGTATGACCCACCAGCTCCCTTAAAGAGAGAGCATCTCACGAGACTATGGTTTTTTTTTTTTTTTTTCAATTTAATTTAATTTTTTTTCTTTTCTTTTGGGTTTTTCAAGTGAATCATCCGTTCCTTCCTTTGTCTCCACGCCTCTCACCACCCATTTTTTTTTTAATTTTATATTTTTATATATTTATTTTTTATTTATCTTATTATATGTTTAATGTATATAAATTTCAACATAATTATATATTTTTATTTTTATTAATTATATAATTATATAATTTATTATATTTTAATTATTTATTTCATATAATTATATTATATTTAAAATTATCTATTTTATCTCCGTGTATGGGATCAACTGAAATTAGAGACAAATACACGTGAGCTAACCTCCTTCCCCACACCCTTTACCTCTCTCACTTAATCATAACGTCCAACTGATTTATCATTATCCCAATTTCTTCTTCGTTTGAGACACCCAAAAAGGGTGGACACTTACTTTTGCACTATAGTTTAAAGAATTACATCCTCAATATTTTATACCGCCGATATATTCCAACAAAAGATAAGATATATATATATATGTATATTAAATACACTTTAATATTTATTTACTGATACTATATATAATAATTTTTTTAATGTAATCGTAGAAACTAACTAGAAAGTATTCTTTGACAAGTGTGTAAGAAGTTTCAACGCAAGTGTACGTGTACGAAGTACAAGCACATGGTTTGATTTCAACCAACATGTCAAATAAAGTTTCTAATTTTTTATTTGAAAAAAAAATTCAAAAAGGAATGTCAATGTGAACACCATTAATCAAAGCTAAGAATAAAAATTTAAGGGAGCAAATGATCAAAACTAGAAGTATAGTATTACACATGGAACAAAAAAATCAAATAATAAATAGTAAATACCAACAATAATCCCTTCATAGATACTACATCTTTTCTAATAATCATTTACAAACATATAATTTAAAAAAAGAAAAAAAAAAGGATGAGGAGATTTATCAGCAACTATACTATTCTGTTTCTACAAATTAATTAAACCAGTTTTAATTCACTACAAGCCCTTGACCAAAAAAATAAAGGGATTGTTGGGGGGGGGGGCTATTTTCTTTCCTTTCCTTTGCTACTAATTAAGTTCTAACAAACTTAATCAACATGCTGCGGAAGGATTGGTTAAGGGATTATAGAAATGATGAGGCTTTGAAGCCACTGAAAATGGGCTACTCTTAGAATTGCTATTGGCATCGCCAACGCCACCAATTCTTTCACAAGATGGGCACATGGTGAGAGTAGCCGCCGGCATGTGCACGTAAAAGGGTTGAGCCAGTTTCAGTGCCTTGAGTTCTTGTAGCTCCTTCTGCAGCCTCCTGTTTTCATCCGTCAGTGTCTCGCAACACTTCTTCAGGAACTCACAGTCCACCTCAGTTTGCTTCAGCTTGGTCCTGCCAAAAAAAAAAAAAGTTTCATGACTTGGCAGATAATTAAAAAGTAATGGCAAAAACTTTATGCTCAGATTTTACTTTGGGTCGAAAATGTTGTTGATAATGTTTCTTTTGTGGTAGAAGAAGCTCTTTCCTTTCATGGGTTTTTCGGAAAAAAATTTCCAGATTATGTTGTTTGAATTTGTTCTAAAAAAATCTTGTGCGTTAGGATAAAATAAGATTAATTCACCTGGCTCGCCTGTTCTGAAACCATACTTCAACTTGTCTAGGCCTCAGGTTTAATTGCCTTGCTAAAGCTTGCTTTTGCTTCTGTTAAGCATGAAATATAGTAAACAAAAGATTAATCAGTCAATTAATACTATATATAGCAGCAAATCAAGCTGATAATGGTAACGACAAAGCTTACAGGATTGAGAGTGCTATGCTGTTTGAAGCTTTCCTCGAGAAGAGCGGATTGTTCTTTGGTGAGCCGAAGTTTCTTTCTTGCATTAACACCGTCTTCATCTTCATCACTAAGTCTAGATGAATTCTTCTCTACCTCTATTTCTTCGCTGCTAAGGTCTCTCTCCCTCTTGACCCTACCACTAGAAAACGAAGAAACGGCACTAAGAGGAGAAGTTTGACGATAAAAATCACCGCCGGCGGCAGGTTTCTCATGGTGGTGATAACCACCGTTGTTCACATCAACCAGCTTTTTGGCAGCAGGAGCTCTAACTTGGTAACTCTCACCTGAAAGCCCCAAAGTCAGCGACGGTTCAAAACTCGTTGCTGCTACCGTGGCCGGTTGTTCGAACTTGAGAAGTGATGAATTCTTGGGGTTTTGATTGTTGGGCTGCTTTGATGGCGTTTCCAGAGTCGATGAGAGGCCTAACCCGAGAACTAGGCCTGTGTTACATGCATCATCATCAAGACCCATCCAGCTGAAATTTTATGTATTATAGATGGAGTTGGACAGGTTTTTTGAGGAAATGAAGGAAAGAGAGAAGGGAGGAAATAGAGAAGGGAGGGGGATGCAAAAGGGTCTTAAGAAGGGAAGGGAATAAGTAAGAGTTTCTTGAGATGGGGGGAGTTGGGTACTATAACAGTAATCGTAATATTATATACAATACGAATATAATAAATAAATATTAAAAATTTATATAATATAAATTTATTAAACTTTAAAAATTATATAAATATAAAATATTTAAAATATAATTATAAATATAATATAGATATATAAATTATCGAATGTAAAGTGGTGGTGGGTGGCTATGATTGTTAATTAAAGGAATGAGTAAAGAAAAGAATCTAGGCAAGTGAGAAATTATGAAAGCTCCTTTGTATGCATCCTTCTTCTCTCTCTATGGCTACCCAGGTTGACCATTTGAACCCTACAATTATCTCCCATTATATCAACAAACAAAACAAACAAAGCAATTTCGTCTAAAAACTAAAGAAATCCCCATAACTCATTTCAGATAGTAATGGAAACACATCAGGAGAATTATTGTTCAGCACTTGGCACTTGCTAAGTTACCAAATCGATACTATAGTTTATAATATAAATATTCAATATATTGATATTACATAAATTTTGAACATTGACATCATATGATATAACTTTTTAAAAATAAATTATTTGTATTTATTTTTAAAAAAATAATAAAATGACATAATGTGATTTATTAAGTGATATCATATGATTTATTGATAATGTATAAATTTATACATTATCAATGCATCAAATGCAAAACTATAATTTAATACTCTCTCAAAAAGATCTACTTCTAATACTTAACTTCTTTAAATTATAGAGAAACAAAGAATAAGAAAAATAACGAGAAAAAAAAATCAAGATACGAGAATTCACATGATTTGGTCTATTATTTTTATATCCATGAAATTATAGAAATTTTTAATATTTTTTGGAGAAAATAATATATACAGGATTTTTGTTGCATATGGAGGTTGGACTAATACAATAAAAAAAGAACAATAGTGGAGAAAAAGATGAAACGAAGGAGGTTGTAGACAAGACACTTCCAATAAGCTTTTTTTATGATAATAGTTTCCCTACTATGGTGCAAATAGTTTTTTTAGAAACATTAACCCTAAGATACAATCCCTACTCGAAAAAGAATCAGATTGCACTTGAAGTTCTTGAATATACATGAACCATGAACCTGAAAAGAGAGTGCTCGAAGAGAAATGATTCTTGAAGAAAATTGGATGTAAAGATGTTACAAGAAGTGTGTAAAATAATTGTTAAATGAAGTATTTATAAGCTTCAACAGGTGTTAGAAACACTTCTTCACGATCAGACATGTCTTTGGTCAAGACTCATAACTTTTGGAATGAAAGAGCATGTCACACAAGCAAATTATTTGAATTTTCAAATAAGGGATTCAAATCCTCGATTATGATATTCTAATCCCTTAGGCTTAAATTATACAGAATACATAATTTTGCAAGGTATTCGAATCCTTTCCTCAGAGATTCTGATCCCTTAGGTAAAATTGTAATAGATTACAATTTTAACTTACCAATTAAATCTTTTTTAAAGGAGTTTCAATCGTCTTATCTATCTTCATTCCAAAAGCTTATAAATTACTTTCCAACACAAACGCGAACTATATGTATTTAAACCTTTTGTAAATCATCTACGACAATTTGTAAAAACTCTTTTTGGTAATATATACAATAATCCGCTACTTATTATCAAAAAGATTTTCATATTATGCAATGCAACTTAAGAAAAATGCAAATAGGTTCGTATGTAAAGTGTATGTCTAAAGGTTGTCAAGACTTGAAACTTTAGATTGAATGTAAGACACAAGGAAACATATTCACACTTTACACTGGTCTGTATTTTTCTCAATAGGCAATGCAATTTAATATTCATGAGCCTTAGCTTTGATCTTGCGATAGCAAGTACTTTAGGATAAAACAAAAATCCATAAGAAGTGACCTCTCACCTCTCTACTTATATAGGTAGACCTTGTCAAGAGTGGTCACAACCTCCTTTTTTATATAGCACTCTACTTAATGAGCTATAAGTCTATTAAGCACTTTATGCCTAACCTCTTAGTTGCGGATGACAAAGCATCTAGATATGAAACCTTATAAGAAATAGTTCTTTTCCTTATTTTTCCCCACTATTCCAAAAATTAATGCACTGGAAAATTATGTATCTCATATGTAAATTCCTTGAACAATTCAAGATTGATATCTATTAACTCTTATACATAATGATATCAAATGAAGAGATCATCTTTTAAACTTAACGGATCAATGAGATAGAGTTGTTACCAATCAAGATTATCTCTAGTAACCGATACTAGTCCCATATTTTTAATAATATTAGCCATTTGATCACCTAGCAAGGGTTTAGTAAGGGGATCTGCTAACATTTGTTTTGTAGGAAGGTACTTTATATTAACCTCTTATTTCTTTACAAAACTTCTCACATGATTGTATGTCATACCAATATGCTTGCTTCTATTATTAGACAATCTTTCCTTTTTTGTGTTGTAAATAGCAGCTTGATTATCACAACATCAAGTGATTGGTCTTTTAGTTCTCTTAATAAAAAAGGAATACGTTTAAGAAACCTTTTAAACCAAAGTAAATCCTTGATGGCATTAGACTTTGCAATGTACTCAAATTCTAAGGAAGAAAATGCCACATAAGTTTGTTTCTTTGATGACTAAGAAATAGTAACACCTCAAATAGTGAATAACTAACCACTAGTGGACTTGGAACTTCTCTTATCTGAAGCCCAATTTGCATCACTATAACATTCCAAAACTGGAGTTTCACTTTTATAATGCAAACTATAATTTAAAGTATGCTTCAAATATCTTAACAATTTACTCAATTCATTCCAATGTTCGTTACTAGGATAACGAGTAAACCTACTTAATATACCAACAGCACATGCAATATCTAGTCTAGTATGATTCATAGCATAGATTAAACTAACTATGATCTTAGCATACTCTTTTTATTGACCAGTTCTCCTTTGTTAGGCACAAGTTTGTAAAAATGATCTATAGGTGTTTACTAGGTTTGCTATCAAAATGATTAAACTTCTTAAACAGCTTTTCTATGTAATGAGATTTTGAAATAATAAACTTACCGTTACTATTACAAACTTTGACACCTAAGATCACATCAATAGTATAAGCATAATTAGAAATAGTTTTATTGATACTGAGAATATACATATTGTCATTAGTAAAACCTTTTCTTGTAAATGATCCTTTCTTAGAATGATCACCTTTTGAAAATCAAGCACAACTTTGAAACCGTGGCCATCAAGTTTTTTAACATAAATTAAACTCTTCCTAAGATTTGGGATGTGCTATACATTTTGCAAAGTCAGAACTTTGTCAGAATTAAGAAAAACTTTGATGGTCCTTTTGCCAATAACCTTGCAAGTGAATGAGTTCTTCATAAAGATTGATTTATCCTCATTAATCTCTTCATAGGTTTTGAATTCATCTTTGAAATGAATGACATTACAAGTTGCACCGGAGTCAATCCACCAATCTTTTTGGTTATCAACTATAGTATTATAACCATGTCATCTTCGGTTATTATGCTAGCTTCATTTTTATTACCTTTGCAAAAGTGGCACATCTTTACAAAATAACCATTCTTTCCACACACATAGCAAAGACCTTTTTTTTTCTTAGAGTTATTTTTAATTTTATTAAACTTTTTCTTTCTTTTTGAAGAATTTTTTTGCCCTTATTATGAGCTTTTTTTCTCATTTTTGAAAAAATATGATAAATTAGGACCTTCAATGTTATGCACATTATTCTCACCTACTTTATTAGAGGTTTTATCTCTCTTTTTGGCTACATTTTCAATTTATATGTGCTGAACCAATTCATTCCAGGTAAATGATCTTTTTTTATGTTTCAAATACCTTTTGTAATCTTTCTAAGATGAGGGTAACCTACCTATAAAGGTGAATATTTGAAAAGTTTCAGATATTGGTTCTTTTGCATCATTGCACTTAATTACAATTATTTAATTCATTTACTTGATCAATAATGGATTTAGAATCTATCATTTTAAAATCAACGTACCTGTTCATAAGAAATGGCTTGTTTCCAACATCATCATTCTTTTATCTTTTTTCAATTGCAAGGCATAGCTCCAACGCTGAAGTATGTTTGTGAAACATATTGAAAAAGAATTTTTAAAGGTTTGAAGAATGGTTAGGCAGCAAATGTAGTCGTTTTCAATTTGCTTTTAATGTTTTACTATCATTTATTTATTCTCGTAATTTTCTTGTGGACAGTACTCATGCAGTACATAAATAACTTTTAAAAGACTGATTTGATAGTAAAACTTCATGCTCCGTCATCTGAAGTTGAGACCATTAACATTTCAAGTTTCTCTACTTTATAAAGATGGGTTTGATTGCAATAGTTGCTACTAGAAAAGAACTATTATCCTAAAATTGTTGCATATGGGGGTTAAACTAATGTAATCAAAGAAGAACAATAGTGAAGAAAAAGATGAAATGAAGAAGGTCGCAGGCAAGGCACTTCTAGGAAGCTTTCTTTATGATAATAGTTTCCCCACTATGATGCAAATGATTTCTGTGAAAACATTATCACCAGTGTACAATGCCTACTCAAAGAAGAGTGTGATTGCATTTCAAGTTCTTCTTGAACACACATTAGCCATTAACCCAAAAAGAGAGTCTAATAAGAGAAATGACTTTTAAAGAGAATTGGATGTAAAGATGTTAGAATAAGTGCGTAAAATGAATGTTAAAATGAAGTATTTATAAGCCTTAGCAAGTGTTAGAAAGACCTCGTTACAATCAGATATGTCTCTGGTGAAGACTTACAACTTTTAAAATGAAATAGCATGTCCAACGGATAAATTATTTGAATTTTCAGATGAGGGATTTGAATCCTCGATTATGAGATTCGAATCTCTTGGCCTAAATTATACATAATACATAATCCTGTAAGGTATTCCAATCTTTTCCTTAGGGATTCTGATCCTTCAGGGGAAATTTTAATAAATTACAATTTTAACTTACCAATTAAATCCTCTTTAAAGAAGTTCGAAGCATTTTACCTATTTTTGTTCTAAAGGCTTATAAATTAATTCCCAACTTTATTTTTCAATACAAATACAAACTATATGCATTTAAACCTTTTATAAATCATCTAAGACACTTTGTAAAAACTATTTTTGATAATATATGTAAAATTTTTAATAAAAGTTACGAAGTTACAAAATAAACGAAGCCAAATTCAATAGTACAACAACACTCGACTAAACAGGTCTTGTGTACCCAATTTAAATGAATACTTGTTCCTTGCTAAACCCAAAAAAAAATTATATATATATATATATATATATATGAAAAAAGTAACAATTAAGACAAGAAAAAATGATGGGAATTTTGTTTTCATTCGGGTATTTTGATGGTCCTCTGGACCAGTCATTTATCAGAAAGGTGTTCTGCCCTTGTTTCCACGAAATATAATTGCCTTGTTTTCTCTATAGTTTAGTATTTCTTTTTCTTAATTAATTTTCATGAGGTGATCAAATTTGAAACTTGGATTAAAAAGTTGGATTACTGTTATACATATATATATATATATGTATGACACTAATCAATTGGAATTTCTTACTTATTTTGCATAAATTAAGGAAAGATCTTATTAACAAGTATATTTAAGTTATTTATTAATGTTAATTAATTAATGCTTATAGTAATATCTTACAATGAGGAAAAATTAGATTGATCAGTTTATTATAGAAAGACTATTCAATCTGATATGTTATATAAAATTATTATACATTATAAAACTATAAAAGAAAGCTATGCTTTTATACAAAGATAGTTATGTTAAAATTACAATTAAGTTTTATTTATGGATTTATATTTGATTTATTGATTATGCATAAATCTATATACTATTAGAAAAAAATTATATGTATTTATTTTTAAAAATTTGTAATAAGATGACATCATCTAATCTAGTGTTTTTATATATAAGTATAATTATATATTTTTTCTTTTGTAGTTTTTTAATGTATAATATATAATTTTATGTGTTTAATCAACATGATTTTTTAGATATATATATATATATATATATATGTAAGTACCGAAAAAAAAAACATTCATGTTTTCAATATTTTGCTTTAGAAAACTGAAAGGAAAAAAGCCAACCTTACAACCAAACAACATTTTGGTTTATTGACTTGCTTTAATGATCAATGAAAAAAAAAAATTAACGAGTTTTTTAATAATTAAAATATTTAAAAATTTTGAATTATTTTAGTTTTAAATTAAATCCTATAATTTTAGTGCACCTAAATAAGTTTTTTTTCCCTTTTAATTTTTATCTAAATAATTTTCTCATTGATTTACGTTAAGTGTTTATTTAAATATAAATTTACAGTTGAATATAAATTAATTTGTGCGAAAATTAAAAATTTATTTAAATACAAACAAAATATAAAGACTGATTTAAGTAAAGTGGTAAAAGGTCATATGTCTTTTTTATTATTATAATTTTAGCAAAAATATTATTAGATAATGAGTAATCATAGACCATAATATTTATTTATCATTGCTTGGAAACAACTGGTTAACAAAATGAAAAAACATTAGAATTCTTAAGCCTCTATTTGGTTTATGTACAAATTTTTAGTGAAAGAAATTTTTGAAAAATAATGCAATATTTATATATAAATATAAATTGTTCCGATTATAAACCATAATTTTGAACTCATAGTGAATCGAATTTGAGAATCTCAATATTCTTTAGCATCCTAAGGACTTATGAAACGAATATTTGAATTTCAAAAAAGGAATATTCTTTTGGGTATAAAATTGATTCTAAAAGAAAAAAGAAGAAGGAAGAATTAAAATCTATTCAATGTATGAAAATAAATAAATAAATAAAAAGGTATATAGAATGTTATTCTTCTCAAAGGAAGCATTATTTATGTACTTTTTTTCCCCTTTTTATGCTAATTGATGGAATTTTCGTACGGATTAATGCTGACATCGGAGGTTCAGCATATTTTGGGAATTTGCTATGGGTTCGATTTTTATTTATTATTTTTATAATAATAAATATAATTTTATAATTAGCAAATAAATTGTAGATTTAATAATAAATGTATTATTTTTAAAAACTTAAAACAATAACCCAACAATAAATTTCAACTTAAAAAAAAAAAAAAACTAATAAAAAGGAAGAAAAGTTACCAAAAGTAAAAAGCGGGAAAAAAGAGTGGGAACAAAGGTCGAATCAGCTAATGGCCGCTGAATACCGAAAGCAATCGGATTAATAATTATTAGCCATTGTTTTTGGACCCAATTAGATAGCCATTGACTTTGAGCAGTTGAGGAAAAAGAAGTAAACTTTATTTTATAATAATTTATTAATTAACCAATTAATTAAATGTGGTATTCCTCCGCTCCTGCCCTAGTTTCGAGGCGTATTATTGAAAAGAAATTACACATGCATTATAAAAAGGTATTAATCGGTATTTAGTGCCACTGATGATACCTACGTTATATTTAAAATTCTTTGCTTTAATGTGTAATTAATAATTTACTTCTCTTGAATAACGTAAAATTAATGCAGTAAACACAGAAGTTAAATATAATTAAAAAGTTTTCTTATAGGTATTCATTAATTGAATCTCTAAAAAATACTAATCTTTACTTAAAAATTCTTAAAATAATAATTAAATAATCTATTTACAAGTATCCATTAATCGAATCTTCAATAAACCAATTTTTTTTACTTTTAAATTAATTAATTGAGAAATTTCAGTCACAAATGTTTTTAGCACACTCTTTAGTTTTCTTTTATTAAATAATATTCTCTTTCAATACATTAATTCACTAATAACTATCATCTTTAACAAAAAATATTATTATAGCTATCAATACACTAATTATAACTATTAATTAATAAAGTATTTAATAAAAAATTTCTTTAATAAAAATTCTTTAATAAAGTATTTATCAAAGTATCATCTTTAATAAAAGATTGTCTTTCAATACATTAATTAACTAATAGGTATCATCTTTAATAAAAAAATATTATTATAAATAAAGTATTTATTAATCTAAGACACTTATTTCCAAAATCCTTCGTTGATTAGCGTGAACCCAAAATCTCCTCTTATCAGTGGGTTTAATTTTTATTCGAAATATGCATAACACACCTATGTCAAAAGAATATATTTTAAAGAGAAGGAGCTGTTTATAAATATTTTTTTCAAAAATATGGCAATTTTTTTAAAAAAATTAAATAATTTAAACATATGAATTTTTTTAATTTTTAATATTATAATTTAATTATAATTTTTTTATATATTTTCAATATCTAAATTGTTGAGTGACGTGTTTTATAAGTTGTTCCTAAATGGTACAAGCAAGAAAATTCAAGGTTTTAAATTTGCTTTGATAAAAACTAATAGACACGTGGCTTGTTTAGAGGAAGAGGGATTTTAACTTTCACGAGAGAGGTGGGGACCACCAATGATTTGGTAAAATGGGAAGGGGCATTTGATTCCGGGGGAGGGGCATTTGATTCGGGGGGGGGGGTGTTATATGGAACGTAGAAGTTGGCAATGATGGAGGTAAGATTTCGGATTTTTTGTTTTTTTTCATTTGCACTTATTAAAGTCTATTTGTATGCTTTATAGTTTTTGTACATGCTACGATAATTATTCTCGTTGTTTTTATTAAATTATGATTCATCTATAAAAGTTGACAAAATAAAAAATATATAAAAATATAAATAAAAAATATTTAATTATACATAATATTTATTTAAATAAAAAATAAGAATAATATTTTTTAACCTAAAGTTCATCTCAAATTTACTGATAAAATTATTGGATTCTACTAATAGAATTAATAAAATGATCATATTCTTTAAAATATAATAAAACAATAGTATATATGCAAAATTGGTCCTATATATGAAATATATAATCAATAATCCAAAAATAATAATAAAAATTGGGTCGTAATTTTTTAATTATAAATTTATAAAGACATAAATACTTTTATTTTTTTTGTTATTATTTTAATTTTAAGTTTTTTATTAATTTATTTTATTAAGTTGATATTATTTAATTTATAATATCAACTTTAGTTAAAAACATTATACTTTTGTATTGTACATTTATTAAAAACCAGCGGACATAACATATTGAGATATAATTTGACCTATATTTCCAGTTGCCTAACTGGGTACAAAGTCTGGAATCATAATAAAGATAGCTGTCTTACTTTATTCCCCTACAATTGCTAAAGTAAAGGGGCGTAAAAGATTATAATTGCTTGATTAGATGTAATTAAAGTGGTTAGAAAATTAGAAGTTTAATAATTTATTTTCAAATATTTTTTAAATATCTATTATTATAAAATTTTGACTAAAATTTAAAAATACAAATTAAAATGATAATATTCACGTGATCTATTTATAAAATATAAAAGTCTCAATTTTAAGGGACAAGCCCAGGTAACTTCAATTATCCAAAACAAAAAGTTACAAGTCCAAAGACATCACTTTATTTAGAATATTTATAAATTTACTAGATTTTGTACATTCACTGTGTAGGTAAAAGGAAGTTATATAATTTAGAAAGTAATAAAATTTTTTTCATGTATGAATATTTTAAAATATAAATTAATTAAAAATATTTAAATTTCATAATAGATGATTTTTTTATCTTTTATTTTATACATCTATTACAATTTTAATTCAGATTTTATCTTATTCCATCAATTGAGTTGGTGGCATTGATTAATTAACATCACACTCAGTTCATCACTTTACTAATAGTGCAAACAAAAATAATATATATATATATATATATTTATAAGGATATTTATATCTTTTACTATTTTTAAAATTAAAAATATTTAAAAAACTATCTGCAGTTGTTAATAAATAAGATAAATTTTTTATATTTTTAACATTTTTTTCACTTCCCGAGTGTGTTTGTTGTAGTCAATATAAATCGATATTTACTAACTCTTGTATTGTTGATAAGTTTAAAGTGTTTAATGTGACAAATAATTAACGGATAGATTTATTAAATGAAATTCACTAATTTATGAAACTGTTCTAAAAATTTATTAGTAATATCTAATATGTGAGACAGTTATCAATAAATTATCAGAATAGTTACGTGGGGAAAATAATTCCAAGCAAAACTTTATCATAGATACTTTGTTATTCCCCGTAGTTTTAATTAATTTGACTTTTGAAGAAGAAGACCCAAAAAAAAAAAAAATCGATTTTAGAGTATGGTCCTTGCAAATCAAATTTCAACTTTATTACTCTTCTAGAAGAAGGTCTTGATTAAATTTTACAAACTTAATTATTTTTCATAAAAGTAGTTAGAAGTTTATTATAATTTATGAGCTTTATGTGGCTAGGGTAAGTAGGCCTACACAATTGATGAGGAGATGTTAATATAGACTAGATTACGTAATTGATGAAATGGAATCAAGACTAAGCTATAGACATATTTATGGGATGGGTATTTTGTTCGATTTAATAAATTTAATTCATATTAGATTTATATATTGTAGATTAATTTAACGAGATTCAAATTAATATTTATATAAAAAAAATATTTTTATTTAAATTTAATTATATATTAATATAATTTTTAAAAAATTTTAATATTATTTAAAATAATAATATGTGTCGATGACTAAGTTCATGACCAAATAAAAGAAAAAAAATAATTTTCAAGTCGCACCGGACCTAAAGATCAATACTTATTATTTGTGTATGATTTTAGCCTTATTAAATTGAAGAATTGTTGAGGGACTAGTTTGAATACAGACACAGAATATAGATCTAATATGTATGGATATTGAAATATTTCATATATATACATATATATATATATATAATCCTACATGTCTGGTAATTTTCTCAAAAAATAGTTCAAGAAGTGAAGAAGATATTCGTGGTTATTAAGTTGACTGCTTATTTTTACCTTGTAAATCTACAAGAAAAAGTATAATAATATATAATAATTATATAAAAGCAGATGATATTTTCATAAAAAAAAATAAGAGATAATTTTTCTAGGCAATAGATGGGGATAGCGATATAATTACTCCGAATGCTTTACATTTGAAGTTCTTTTTTTTTTTAATTATTTCATGAATAATGATGACGTTACTGCTATATAAAAGAAGACACAAGTGTATATTTCAAGGTATTATATATAAAAAATTAATCAATTAAATTAATTGAGAAAAATCAAACAATAAATGAATAATATATATAAATAATATAATTATTTTATATATTAACGATTAAATAAAAAAATTTTATAAGCAAGGTCAGAGAGATAAGACATGCCCCATTAAATATATTTAAAAAATAAAAAATAAATCAATAAAATACGTATCACTTAATTAATTTTATTTGTAAAATTTTTATTTTACCGTCAACGTATAATATAATTATTTGTATATGTGTAACTGAATAAATTCAATAAAGTAAAAATTTTAAAAAAATAATTGCATAAAAAATTGATAATTAATTTTTTGATAATTCAGAAGAAAACAAATTCCATCTTGAGTCATTTGCAACAATAAGAGGGGAGGGAAAAGAAATGCATAGCTAGGTTAGGCTCTATAGGTCCATAGACTTAGTCAATTATATGGATATTTCCATCCACATTTTTAGAAAATTATGCAGTATTATTATTACCACGTAGTTTTACGGACTGAAGGGTTAAGGGAAATTTTCATTCATCGTTTTTTTTTTATTTTACAAATAGATTTAATAAATTGATACATATATCCTTAATAAATATTTAAAAAATATAAAATATATATGAAAATTTTAATTTTATTTGTAAAATTAAAAAATTATATTATTAATGTATAAAAAATCAATTTAAAGAATAATACCGGACCTTGCACGTGTAGATATCAAATTCCCTTTGTTCGTAAACATTATTGTTGTATTACGAGAGCTAATTTAATTTTTTTTTAATAATAATAATAATAATAATAATAATAATTGTAAGAGTAATTATTTAATTTTTTATAAAAGGGTATTTGGAAATTGAAATATTCTTCTTTATTATATTACAGAAGTGTTAGCCCATCGTGTGGAAGGAAGAAGGAAGCAAGGTGCATCATTGCCTTTTCACGCATGCCTTGGTTTTTTTCCAATTGCATATTGGAATATGGAATATTACCTCAAACACAAAAGGATAAGTAAAAAAAGGGGAGAATCATTTGATGATGAGGGGAAAAAGAATTGGGTTGAATTTGTAAATTAAAAAGAAAAAAAAGAATGAAAATGATAAACAAAATTATGAAAGATGAATGTGTTGAACTTTTTTAAAGGTAGAATCATTAGCCATTGGAAAACAAAACTAGCAATCTACTCATAGTAATATATTAATTTTTCTATATTTGTCGAATTTATTAATATTGAAATTAAAAGTTTAAGTATTCTACTTGATCACATGATTGTCAGCTAATATATTAATCTTTGTTTGATGTTGATTTTTTTTGTTTGTTTTCTTTCTTTGTCAAGGGAAGGGAGCAACCATCAACAAATCCACCGACTTTCACTAAAGCAAAATGCTTTGGCTTGCTCCACTAGACCCTTCTATCTTTTCCAAATAAGACTCTTTTCGGGATGAAACTTTTCACAAATAAAGCATCATTGCTTGCGTTTTAAAAGTAGCGAAATGCGACACCCATGCATGTCACCCCTTCAACAATGGTTGGCTTCTTCCTCATTCAGTCATTATTGTTGTTCCCATAAATAAAAATAAGAGAGAGAGAGAGAGAGAGAGAGAGAGAGAGAAGATATTTAAAGGAAATCCCCCAAGGAGAACAAAAGGATCCCACATTAAACACTTGGAAGGGAACCCCGAATTTTAACTTGTTGGTTGGGAATTGGGAGGGGCTATGCACCTTATAGGGGGAGGCAGAAAGTTAAGGCAATAAGGCCCCATGGTCTAGTCCCCAAAAACGGTGTTCAAGGAGGGATGACGGTACATAATAAAAAATTGGATATTTAATTTATTTTTTATGAATTTGAATAATGAATTTAGATACTTGATTTATTATCTGTGATATATTTGAATAAGAATCATTATATATATATATTTAATATGTTAATCTTATTTTAATTTTATTTTAGATAATATCAAATATCAAAATCTACTTTACTTATTTGGATATTGCCGGATATGATATTTGCTCACATATTTTTATATATATAATTACATCATAAAATTTCACATCTCCCCAAGAGAAAAGTTTCAACTTCATTTTACTTTTGACTTGTAAGAAAGTGACATTTAAATAGATTATGCTTGGTTATTTTTTACTTACTAGAAACATATATGCTTTGTAAGATTTCTGCTAATTTCTTTTAAAAAGTGAAACTAAGTTAATATGGAGTAAAATAGAAAACTAGCAAGAAAAGTGCATCGAATTACTGTTTTTCTCTTTGTTTGGGTTTTTGGACAGACAATTTAACATTATGGATACAATATAATAACAGGATATGTTATAAACATAAAAATAATAAAATAAATAAGACATGACATATTTAATACACATATTGTATTCATATATACATATAAAAATAAACCTTACCGATCTACATATAACCTCACTTTCTCTTTTCCCTCACCAAACTTAATCATGAAATCATGAACGCATCAACCCAATTGTTATTTCCATGATATTGCTATTGATAGATGCCACATTTATTAGAACAAAAATTCATGTGCAAGTTTCTCATTGATCATTGACTTGTGCATTTTCCACTATGATATATATATATTTTCCATATGGAAGTATTGAAATATCCAAGCATGAAATCATTTTCATAAGGACTTGGCCTTGGCTTGTGATCTTTTAAGACTTTTACTCATAATTTAACCTATAATTCAACGAAATATGATGAGCCTTTTTTGTTTATAAAATAATCCGAATCTAATATATTATTCTTTTTTTCTTCCATGTGAAATGGCGACATATTGTCCTTCTTATTCTAAATAGTTTCTTTGGACATTTGGAACTACCCATAATTAACTTTCATATATATATATATATATATAATTTCATGAAAATAACTAAAACTCAAGTGACCAATAGCAACTTATTTCCATGTAGTAGCTATGTAAAATTACAAAAAAAAAAAAATTAATTCACTATTCTTACATCATTAATTTATCTAAAGAAATTTGATTGATCAAAGGGTAAAACTATTTCCTTTTATGTATATATGTATATACACAGAGTTCAATTTCCACTATAGTTTTCGTAGTTCATGTGTACTTTGTATCATTTCTAACAACATATATATAGAACCTAATTATTTGGAATATTGTAGAGTGTAATGTCTTCCCTCTTGAGCTAAAAATGTCACCGTCCTTCAAATGCATTTTCAACTAAGATTTTGTGGTTGCAATGGTTTAAACTACCTCTCTCTCTCTCTCTCTCTCTCTCTCTTTAAATAACATCCCATTAATCGAGGCAGCATGGACCATTCATAAAGTGGAATATACATTGCAACTAAGTTCCCAAAATATTTGTTTCGTTTTTTTTTTTTTTTTTAATGAAAATTATTGTATGGATAAATACTTGACATAGTACTTTTAGGTTGAGAATTTTGCTTTCACTTTACTGCCCGGCCCACACCACTTTATGCCTACAGGTTTTTCAAGCTTGTTCGTATGAACCATGAACTTCAATAAACAAAGAGAGTGCGGCACGCAAAGGGCCCTGCTAAAGACGAAACAATGTTATGCCCACGCGAGCTATGGACCCAACCCCACTTTCCGAACCCTTTGCCATTCAAGGCAAGGTTAAAACTAATATAGGAGTCTAACAAATTGCTTAAGATGAGCTGCCTTGTTTTTTTTTTTTCTTGTTATATCCGATGATTAATTGGGAGTGTTAAGTATCCTCTTGGAAATTCTAATCCAATTATTGATGCAAATATTTTATAATTTAATTAAGTCACCTACTAATTTACAAATTAAACCCAGCAAATTTGGGACCAAACATATTATGAGCAGATTTATCTATTTTTTTTCCTCACCATCACCAATCAAGCAAAAGTTATGATAATGAAGTTTGAAGGATCACTATTCGATAAAAAAGAGGTATACTTTTGTACCCTTTTGGGGTTGGAAGAGGAACTGTGGAACATGAAATTTTATTTTTGCTAACTTGGAAAGTTCCAATGGGTAGAGATGTTTCTTTCATTTTTTGTTTTGTTTTTTTTTTAGATTCGGTTCTAAGCATGTAATGGGTGTAAAATTCTTATTCATTTTGCCTCCTATCCTACCTACAGTACATCAAAATCAATCCTTTCTCTCTACCTCCCAACTTTATATCAAATCATTTCTCTTTACTTTCATAGGCCGAGCTATACTTTCGGCACAAATTGAATTAAACCTAAATCTTCAGTAATCTTAATCCATTGATTTGATTTGAATTATTATTTAAGTAATAAAAATATTTTTAATTAAATTTAATTATAAAATATAAAAATAATTTTTCATCATTTTAATAAATTTTAAATTATGAAACAGATTTTTAAATTTAACCTAATCTGAACATGAACAAATAAAAAAAAATTATTTAAACTCGAGCCCAACCTAAATTCATAAACACTTCTCTCTCTCTCTCCGTTTCTTTTTCTTTTAATAGTTTGTACTCCCTTTTTAACTAAAGCTTACAAATTTATACTAGATATTTGATCCAACGAGAAATGCATATACCCTAAAGGTAGAGCAGCACCTTAATATGCTTTCCCTCGAGGCATGTTAAAAACAAAAACTCCAAAAATTTCATTGTTTGAATTAGCACTAGAGATTTAGAGGTTTTCATAGGTCGAATTGATTCATAATTTTAAAAACATTTTGATGTTTTTATCAATACTCGAATTTGACCTAACTCGATCATACCCATATCTATATTTTATAATTAATAAAAATTAAAAATATTTTTATAATATTATTTATATATTTTTATATTAAATTTTAAAATATATTTTTAATTATTAAATATTAATTCAAGTATATTTTTTAATTGATGATAAACATATCCATGGTCCGACTTGTGGATCAGTCGAATTAGTATACACTAATTAATTGCTGTAATTGGTTAAGGGTCTATGTCACTTTATAAAGCCCAATTCCACTTATGTTGATGGTTGAAAGTTGCATCTATAATTATAATTATCCAATTCTCCAATTAGGCTCCCTGAGGCCCACATATTATTTATGGTTTTGATAAAATAATTGACGCTTACGCTTATCACGTTTCTCAAAATCGGTATTTTTTTTTCATAAATAAACGTTATTAATAATAAAAGCATTATTCCTAAATTTTACTATTTTAACTATCTATACTTCTTAGATTTTTAATTGCATTCAAATAATTTTTTAATTTTTACTTTACATTTAAATAAATTCTTAATTTTTTATGGTACCAATCAAAAGATAAAAAAAAATTTGATATAAAAATATAAAATTTTACTTAAAAAAAGTAAAATAGTTATAGACTTTTTAATATTTTATTAAAAAATTATTCAAAATATACATAAAAAAACATTCATTTTTTGTGGGGGTTAATTTGGAACCTTTTTTGGCCCGTTGAGTTATCAATCACTAAGCCCAGTGCGCATATGTCCAACCCGGTTTCTCATAAATAATGATGTGAAAATCATGTGATTAGTCAATCACATCAAAGACCAGAATTGAAAGACCACCTTCTTTCCCTGCTCTCGCAATCACCTGAACAGAGCAAGAAGCAATCAGAGGCCGGAATTCTTTTAATATTTTTATTACCGGGCACGATCCATCTTGATTTGAAAAACTTTAATCAACTCAGACCCGAATGGAATCGGATTCACCGAGTTTCACGGGTAACCCGGCTTTTGTACCGATTGACCTCCAAGTCCTAGGTTCCCCAACTACCACAGTAAACAGTTGAGTTAGTTCAGATCATCCGTTAAACCTCGGCCCCCCAAAACAATGGGAACTCTCACAGTCTTGTTCCTGCTCCTCGTCATCACCACCGTCCTTTTGCTTTCCCCTTCATCGTCCCTTACATCGCAACCGTCCGATGTCTTTCCTTCCAATAAACCCCCGCGCTTCCTCGGCAAACGCTCACACCCAATTGTCAAAACCAGCCACCAACAATACCGCTACGAAACCCGGTTCTTTTCCCAACCGCTGGACCACTTCAGCTTCTCGGATCTGCCCAGGTTCCGGCAGCGTTACCTTATCAACACCGAACACTGGGTTGGCCCATCTCGTCTGGGCCCCATCTTCCTTTACTGCGGCAACGAAGGTGACATTGAATGGTTCGCCTTCAACACTGGTTTTGTCTGGGACATCGCACCTCGCTTCGGTGCCATGATTCTCTTTCCTGAGGTAAATGAAAAACTCAAAATTTTAAATTTACCCCTTTCTACTTAAGGCTGTGTTTGGCTGAAACTAATTAATGTGATGTTAATGGAATTGATAGCATCGGTATTACGGGGATTCAGTGCCGTATGGAAGTAGAGAAGAGGCTTATAAGAATGCCACTACTCTTTCTTATCTAACAGCAGAGCAAGCGCTTGCTGATTTCGCTGTTTTGGTTACTGATTTGAAGAAGAATTTGTCTGCTGAAGGGTGTCCAGTTGTTTTATTTGGCGGCTCCTACGGAGGAAGTAAGCCCATGACAATTTTTTTTTTTTGGCTTTTTTTTTCCCAAAAAAAATAATTAATTTGGCTTTTATTGAGTGTTTATGAAATGATGTTATTTGATATAGCAATGGTTGAATTTGATTAGGGGAAAGTGTTTCGTTATCTAATTGGTTTCTGATAATGTGATTGATCTTTATGGCATTAATGAAACAGTGTTAGCAGCATGGATGAGGCTCAAGTACCCTCATATTGCCGTTGGGGCGCTTGCTTCATCAGCTCCAATTCTTCAGTTTGACGATATTGTGCCACCCGAAACATTTTATAATATTGTCTCCAATGCATTCAAGGTTTACAATAATGCTCTAAGTTAGTTTGGTCTTTTTTACATTTTTGTTTATTCCGAAGTGTGTGTATATATATATATATATATGTATATATTAACACTGTCATTTTTTTCTTATTTTATTTTTATTTCAATATATATATAGCGGGAAAGTACTAGCTGCTTTGAAACTATTAAAAAGTCATGGAATGCGCTGGCATCGGAGTGTCAGATGGAGGATGGCCTTCAGCAACTGTCTAAAACTTTTCGCTTGTGTCGGTGAGAACAATGGAAGAAAGCTGTATATATGCATGTTGTGGAATAGATTATAGCATGATTCAACAGGGCATATATTATATTTTTTGTGATGTACCTTAAAATTCTTGGCAGGGAACTTAAGAGTGTCCAAGACCTTACAAACTGGTTGGATTCTGCTTATAGTTACTTGGCGATGGTTAATTACCCGTATGCTTCAAACTTTTTAATGCCTTTACCTGGACATCCCATAAGAGAGGTTAGTTGGGAATGTTATGACTTGAAACGTATATCATGCCTTGCACAAACCATATATACATAAATATATGCTAGATTGATTTCTGCATATATGGTGACATAGCTACATTCTGGAACTACTCTTGCATCAATCTTTTATGATGTTATATTATCTTTGTTCTATGATGTTGTTTCTGTTTACATCAATCAGCGCACTCATTTTGGGTGACCTCTAGTGAAATTAAAAAAAAGGAAAAAAATCAATTAAGGGCGACTTATAACTGTTAAGTTGCATATGCGCTATTATTTTGCTGTGTGTTGATTTGCATCTTTGATTGTGTGCTATTCAGAATAAACTTTAGGTCAAATTTGGTCGGTTCATCATTTATAACTATATTTTACTGCAATTGTATCATTCTTGAATATCTACTATTTTGTAATGCAAGCCCTACAGAAGGAGCAAACCTGGAACTTATTGTCATGGATGACTTTGATTTCGTAACTGTATATAAATTAATTGAAGGTTATAGGAAAACATTTTACAGGTAATGATTAGTGGTTTATTTTATTTCATAATTCATGCAATATAAGTTTCATCTGCTTCAGCTACTCCGTTGTCAATATTTTTGCTTCACTTCAGTCCATTTTCTTCACTGCCAATCCTGAAAATATTTGCATTGTTAATGCGAGAATTCCTCTTTCTTTTTAGGATTTCACAAATAACGGAACTCTTAGACGTATAAGCTTTATGAACTATTGTTGCTAATATTTTCTTTCATTGTGTCATTGCACTCCTTGCATATTGTTGCCGTTATTCTGGAACTTGTTTTTCTTGTGGGATCTTGGCTGTTGCCTTCAATCTTGTTTTAAATGTATATAATCATATTGTAGGTATGCAGAAAGATTGATGGTTCTCCTGACGACTCTAGCATTCTGGAGCGTATATTCAATGGAGTAAGCATCTATTACAATTATACTGGAGATGTTGACTGTTTTCAACTTGATGATGATCCTCATGGCATGGATGGGTGGAACTGGCAGGTCGCGGATTATATTACTTTTTACTTCTGTATCATTTTTATAAATCTCTTCAGCATTATATATTTTGCAGTAAAGCAGATTGTTTTTCTTTTTTTTTTTTTTTTTTTTTTTTTTTCAATTTCTGGTTCTTGATTTAGGCATGCACTGAGATGGTTATGCCAATGTCTAGTGATAGAAATACAAGCATGTATCCAGCATATGATTGGGATTACTCTGCTTACCAAGAAGAGTGCAGGAGGAATTTCCATGTGACACCAAGGCCTAGATGGATAACAACCGAATTTGGTGGACATGTAAGAGATGACGTGTTACTATATGTTGGCTGGTTCCTTCCGTTTGCATCTTTTATCCTGCACTACCTTAATATGTTGATGTGAAGAATAATGAATAGCCCTTTGTTTATACATGAAGGATATCGAGCATGTATTGAAGTTCTCCGGAAGCAACATCATATTCTCGAATGGTCTTTTGGATCCTTGGAGTGGTGGCAGGTGAGTTACTCATATTGATTTTTATTAAAGTTTTAATCGTCTGGCATCTGATGAACTTTCATGTTATTCTTTGCAGTGTTCTGAAGAATATATCTGAAAAGATTGTTGCTCTTGTTACGGAAGAAGGTAAACGCTCTCTGAAGTGATCTTATACTTCATTTTTTGATGAGTAGAATAAATTGGGATATAAATGTTACGAACTTTCTGCATGATTTATTTAGCTAATTGGCTGTTATAATAAGAGGTCACCATAAGACTGCCAATCAATTAATGAAGGCCGTGAATAACTAATTGACTCACTTTATGAATTCTGTTTTTTGTTTCCGCTTCAGTCGAGGGCTTGGGATTTCTACACATACAGCTTTGTCTTTAGCTGTGGTTCAGACCTAACTCTTGTTGGCTTTTTGTCTCACCCTTACTGATCCACGGGCATCAATATAATTTATGAATATATGATGCTCGATTCGTTTTGGCTCTTCCGTATGTTTTCCGGTGGATACCCTAAAATCATATGGACCTCGTCTAAAGATTATAATCTTGGTTTAGTTATTATTATACAACTTAAGTTTGATATTTTAGCTACACTTTTCTTTTAAGATTTAAGAAAAGTCTATTTAGCTACACCTCTCTGATGGATTTCTCACGTAATAGACTTTTCTAAAGTTCCATGAATATGTTCTGACATTAAAGTAAATGACGCCGCTCCAATGTAGTTTAAGTTTTAGATTTAAGCATCTTTAATGTTAATTAATTGATGCTCAATTGTACATAAGCCTTATAAGATTGATGTTGAGGCTAGCGTTTGTTTAAAGCACATGATTGGCTGTTGTTTATCTGCTTTGTTTCCTTGGTTCGGGAGTGAGTATAAGATACAGATATGCTCAATTTTTTTCTAAGTTTTGCTATATATACGAGGGATTATACCCCCATACCTCTGACCATCCGCTAGCCACTGAACTATAGCACAACTTGAGAAGGGCAGTACATGTATGTAGAAAGCCGTTAACGTCATTAACCGATGAAGTTGTACCATGACTGATTAGCTTTAGTACAGCCAGTATTTATTCAAGTATTCTAACAGTTTTTACTTAATGCAATATTTTAGGCGCCCATCACATAGACTTGCGCGCTGCCACGAACGAGGACCCTGACTGGCTACTGGAACAGAGGGCAACCGAGATCAAGCTGATCGAAGGTTGGCTGGATAACCATCGTCAGAAAATGAAATCAACCTTCAACATGTAGATGGTAAAAGATCGATGAAGCTTCTGAATAACGGTAACAAAAGTTTGTAAATAGGTTTTAAGTTATGCTTCAGCTCAATGTTTTTCCCGTTTGGCATTTGCCAAAAATAGAACTTAAGCTTAATTTTCTTGCTTCTCCCTCACACGTTTACATTTTTGAATGTAAACTGATACTTTGTGAGAGCCATGAAATGTATTATGTTTATCACATTGATGGCTTCTTTAACCTTCATTGTATATGTAGCTATGGAAAACGATGCAAAACATTATAACGGGTTATTACCATTTTAGATTACATATGATAAATAATAAACACACCCTAATTTACTAAATATGACATTTATTATGTTTATTTTATTTTTTATTTGCATTTAAGATTTTAACATATTTAATAATTCATTTTTTTTTGGTGATCCAATGTGCTATGATTTGTAGCATCACTTTTAACATTATTTAATTATTATTATTTTTTAAAAATTATATAAAATGCATATTATTTTAACAAATTTTTTATAGAAAATATTTTATTAATTATATATTATATTAGGGTAAACTTACTGTGTGGATGTGTATGAGAAAATTTATGTTTAAAAAAATTTTGATTAATGGAGAGTTTTTTTTTTATAAAAAAAATAATTATTTTTAAATTTATATAACTGTTAGCATATTTAAGTTTTTAAACTAATTTTATTAATTGAAATATGAATTCAGTCTATCATTTTAATATAATAAATATAGATTTTACGTCATTAGACGTCTCATTTTGTAAAAGGATTTTCGGCTTCAATTTTGCATTAAATTCGGATATGAATACCAAATCCCAATTTAATCAGAAACGAGGAAAACAAGTGAAATTAAAAAAATAAAATGTAATCTTGCGCAAATCAAACTTAAATCAAGAGAGAGATCAGGGCGTTGCAGACAGCATAATTTTTCCAACGAAATCCAGCCAATAATTAACTTGTTTTGGGGCGGGGGGGGTGGGGGGAATGAAATTAATATAGCTGACGTGGAACGTTGACTCTCACACTCTCTTATCATTCCTCTTCGCTCTAAAATTTCAACGTTTTATTCTGTTCACTTTCTATCCTTTTTCCCACAAAACGGCGGCCTAAATTACCAAATACGACGCCGCTTTTATTCACCCCAACGACTCCCCAATAGAAAGTTCTGTTTTTCTTAGCGCTTTCCTCTCTAAAGAACTAAACCCGACTCAGCGGTTACCGGGTGACTTACTACTTTGATTCTCTATTTCTCTTTTTTGCAGCGAAGACAAGAAAAAAGTGAAGAATCCGATCCAAATTAGCTAAAAGGCATACGGAATTCTAGCGTCTTGATTAGGTGATCGGGCTTGGAACATGGCGAGTCCGTTCACGCAGGGTACTAGTAGGGCGTTGTCGATAACTCCGGGCTCTAGGGTTTCGAAGAGCCCTCATACTGACGAAACGATCTGGAAGCGGCTCAAGGAAGCTGGATTCGATGAGGAATCGATCAAGAAGAGAGATAAAGCTGCTCTTATTGCTTATATTGCAAAGCTTGAAGCAGAGGTTTGCTTCAAATCTTTAAACTGCTTTTCTCAAATTATTTTCATGGTTTTTCTTTTCTGTTTATTTCTCTCTTTTTTTTCGATGGGTTTGTTTAGTTTTTGGTGCCATAGGTTAAATAAAGAGTATTAGTATATTTTGAACATTTAAACTGTGAATTGTAAAGATGGCTAAAAAAAAAAAAAAAAAGGGATAAATGCTTTTTTACTTAGTACAGCGTTTCAGTTTCAGTTTTGAATCTTAAAATCAAAAAGAAAATGCAATATTTAAGTATACTAGAAAAGATATGTAATGGAACTGGTCTTTAACAGATTTCAACATAAAACGATAATGGTTTTGGTCTTTGGAAATATTTTAGTCTGTTGTATATAAATTTGTTTTAATATTTTTGACTATATGATTTATGTAGTCGATTTTCAATGTCAAGGATAGATACCAAATTAACTCTTGAAAATTGCTTCTGGTTAAAAGTTCTGTATAAATGCCAATTTAGTTGTATGATATGTGTTTTCCTTATATGAGCTTTGATGGAACAAACTTATTTTTTTACCTAACTAATCTGTTTGCACTGTTTGATTGAGGTGTTGTTTCCACTTGTGGTACCTGTTAGTTAGTTGACGTTGCGGGCTTTTGTATAACTCATTAAGCTGTGATCTTTACCTAGCTTGATACGTGAATGAAACTTATATGACTGCTTTGTACAAAAGATAAGAGTGAGGAGTGATGGCAGTCTTGGTTTAGCATATGTTGATCAATGCATCATTCACATGATGCACATAACTTCATGTTATAAACTTCATCCATTGCTTCTTTTCGCATAGCTTACTGACATTTTTTTTTAATATTTATTTATTCTTGTGTGTAGCTCATTGACTACCAACACCAGACAGGCCTTCTTATATTGGAAAGAAACGAGTTAGTTTCCAAGTATGAACAAATTAAATCCTCTGCTGAAGCAAGTGAGTTAATGCTTAAACGGGATCAAGCCGCACGTATATCAACTCTTGCAGAAGCAAAAAAGCGTGAGGATGGTTTGAAGAAAGCTTTAGGAGTTGAGAAAGAATGCATAGCAAGCGTATGGTTACCGTTTAAAGTCTCTCTTTATTGTAGTTATTTTTCTTTTTCATTTCTCTTTCACCTTTATATGTTTCTTAGGACTTTGTTGCTGGCTTTTGTAGCTTGAGAAGGCTTTGCATGAGATGCGTGCAGAATCTGCTGAAACTAAGGTTGCAGCTGAAACTAAATTAGCTGAAGCACGTATTATGATAGAGGATGCTCTGAAAAGATTTGTAGAAGCTGAGTCAAAGTTACTTGCTGCAAATTCTTTACAAACAGAAGCTAGCCTCGTTCAACGTGCTGCTAAGAGAAAGCTCCAAGAAGTTGAAGCACGTGAAGATGAACTTAGTAGACGTATTGTATTATTCAAAAATGAGTATGTCATATACATTGCGTTTTCCTTCTTTATGTTGTTTGTACCATCATTTTCATCTTTGATTATTTCTTTGTGTTTTTCCTGTCAGATTGCAGTTTTTTGACATGTTCTTATTTCCCTGGTGGATTTACTTGTGCCTTATATGTCTCTCTATCTTCATACAGTGTAGTCTTTACATTACTGTGTTGCAATATGAATTAGGTCTTGTAATGAAAAGTTTCTATAAATAAGAACCCGTAACATGATTGCATATTAATATTTAAACTGTTTTTATGAGAAAGACATGATTGAATTGCCTGTTGCTGAAAGTGAACAGGTAAAAACTAATTGGCTAGGTCAGGGTGGTATACTGTGGATGCTGGATTCACATGCTTGCTTAGTTGCATTTCTGCAGTTTGCTAATGATAATGTAATTCATATAATAGTTTTTACCATGATGCCATATTGTGCAATTACAAGTCTATAAATTCGATTAAAATTCTGGTTCAATGAGTCTGTTAACTATTTGGTTCCATATTTTAGTTGTGATGCAAAAGAGAAAGAGATAATTCTTGAACGGCAATTGCTGAGTGAGAGGCAGAAGATTTTACAGCAAGAACATGAAAGACTACTTGATGGACAGGCTTCCTTGAATCAGAGAGAGGAGTATATTTTTAGTAGAACTCAAGAACTAAATCGGCTTGAAAAGGATTTGGAGGCTTCAAGATTGGATATTGAAAAAGAACGTAGAGCTTTGAAGGATGAGAAATCCAACCTTGAGTTGACATTAGCTTCTCTGTCAAAAAGAGAGGAGGTTTGCATGTTTCATTTGCCTATGACAGTTCTGATTTGGAATGCACTTTCATGTGAATTTGTTGCTCTTAGCTAGGGGAAGGTCTTCTCAGTTTAATCTCTCTTTTGTGCACGCAGGCTGTTATTGAGCAAGAAGCTTTGCTTGGCAAGAAAGAGCAAGAGCTGCTTGTTTCTCAAGAGAAACTTGCAAGCAAGGAATCTGTGAGTTACTTTGTTGAACACTGTTTAGGATTTTTAATTTTTTTCCTTTTTTATGGAAAATTTATTCTTTTTAATGAATGATGTAGGGCGAAATTCGCAAGGTCATTGCTAATCACGAAACTATATTGAGAACTAGAGAATCTGAGTTTGAGGCTGAGCTTGAGATCAAGCGCAAAATGGCAGAGGATGAGATTGAAATGAAGAGACGGGCATGGGAGTTGAAGGAGATGGATATCAATCATAGGGAGGACCAAATTTTTGAAAGAGAAAATGATTTTGAGGTTCGATTGAGGATGTTAGCAGAGAAGGAGAAGGATCTAGCTGAGAAGTCAAATCTCATAGATGAGAGAGAAAAAAATATGAGTGCTTTTGAAAAGGAACTTGAGTTGAAGAAATCTCTTTTAGAAAAAGAAAAGGAAGAGATAAGTAAAATGAAACTAGAGCTTCAAAAGTTGTTGTCTTCATTGGAAGATAAAAGAAACCAAATTGATTGTGCAAAGGAGAGGCTAGAAACCTTGAGAAGTGAGACACATGAATTATCAACTTTAGAATTAAAACTGAAGGAAGAACTTGATTTGGTTAGGGCTCAAAAATTGGAGCTTATGGCTGATGTCGAAAGGATGCAAGTAGAGAAGGCAAAATTTGAAACTGAGTGGGAGTTGATTGATGAAAAAAGAGAAGAGTTGCGGAAGGAAGCAGCGCGTGTTTGTGAGGAGAGAGAAGAAGTTTTGAAGCTTCTTAAGGATGAGCGTGATAGCTTGAGAAGGGAGCGCGATGTGATGCGAGAGCAGCATAACAAGGATGTTGAATCCCTGAATCGTGAGAGAGAAGATTTCATGAAAGAGATGGCGATTGAGCATTCTGATTGGTCCAACAAGATTCAACAAGAGCGTGCTGATTTCTTGTTAGGAATTGAAACGCAAAAGAGGGAGCTAGAGAATTGTATTGAGACAAGGCGTGAAGAATTAGAAAGTTCTTTGAAAGAAAGAGAGGAAGCTTTTGAGTTAGAAAAGAAAAATCAACTTGAGCATATTAATGCTCTGAAGGAAAGAGCGGAGAAAGAGTTGGAACGAGCTGCTTTAGAAGTGAAAAGGCTTGATGTTGAGAGAATAGAAATCAAGTTGGATCGTGAGCAAAGGGAAAGGGAATGGGCAGAGTTGAACAAGTCTATTGAGGAGCTTAAGGTGCAAAGGCACAAATTGAAGCAACAGAGGGAATTATTGCATGCTGATAGAAAAGAGATACATGCTGAGATTGAAGAGCTAAAAAAGTTAGGGGACTTGAAAGCTGCCGTGGATAATATGATGGTGGCTCAAGTGCAACGTTCTATTGTAGAGCTTAGCCAGCAGAAAGCATCTGAAAGAAAGAATCTGAAACAGCAAGCTGTCATGCAAAATGTTGGATCTGGTTCAGATAAAAATAAGGTTGTTGCTGTGAATGGCAATGGATTCAACCCTCCAATGTCAAAACTAGATAGTACTCCTACTGGCTCTGCCCGTTTCTCTTGGATCAAGCGCTGCAGAGAATTTATTTTCAAACATACCCCTGACAAGGCCCAAATGAAGCCTGAAGAAAGATCTTTGATATCTTACCATGAAGATGCATGTTTGAGGTCAGCTGAAAAGTTAGTTTCAAGTGATGGGTGTGATGGGCCAAAATACAGACGGTATGGTAGACAGCCTTTGGGATTTGATGGTGAACCAAAACTGACAGTGGAAGTGCCCTCTGAAGGTGAGGTGTTCAAAGGAATTCATGATTTGGTATCTGAAATGGAGAAAAATAATGCTGAAAAGTCTTTATTACTTTCTGAACAAGAGACTAAAGCTGGAAGGAAAAGAAGATTTGACAACTCACCTTCACATGGCACTAAGAAAAGTAGGCAGAAGAAAGATGCTTCTGCAATTGAAGAAGAGGATAGTACTCACAGGTATCTCCTTCTGTTCTTATATTGATTTTTTTGTTATGCTTTTCCTTGATGCACATAGCTCAGTTTTCTTTACAATGACATTCTTTTTTCAGTGTAAATTCAACTGACCCAAATGTGTTGCTGGATCAGCCTGCATTAATGTCATACAATCAAAGTCAAGGAAGGGCTGATGAGACCAATGTGTTGATTGTTGATAGAATATCTAAGATTTCTGAAGCAACCTTTGAAAAAAAGACTGTAGATGATGATTTTTCCAATATAGAAAATATAGACCATTTAGAGAATACTGGAGCAGAATTAGTGCAGGATATTCTTCAAAGTGGGGGAACGTGTAGCCATGCAATTGTGACAGAAGAGAATTGTGGGTGTAGGGAACCAGTAATGGGGCAAGAAGCAGATCTGGGGAATGTTTCTCAAGTTACCAAGCCCTGTCAGGTAACTTATGCTTGTACCTATCTGCAAATTCCTTTTTCTTGCTTGCTGATGACAGTATCAAGATTTTACTAGGCTCTTATTTGCAATGTGAATTCTTCGCCTTTTTCCCTTACTGGTTGTATCTCCATATTTTTAACAATAACATTCCCGTTTATGAGCAAGTTAATAAATTTTCTCATAAAAGGTATACAAGTTGATTGGGTATTTATGCAACTTCATCAAGTAGGAGATGTTCCTTGGCATTTTAGTTGGTGCATAATCGCCGTATTATTGCCTTCTACATATTTTTTTTTGTTTGATATATGCATCTTAACCCCTTGTCAGTCTTTATTCTGTATCCCTAAGGTTCATGCAATTTTTGATTCTGTAGCCAATGGAAGACATGTCAGTAGGAGGTGAACAAAAGTTTGAAGACAATGTTGCACCCAAACCAGATGAGACTCAGAAAATCGGAATGAGGACGAGGCAAAAGCAGTTGTTGTAGAAATGTAGTTTCATTTTAGCTGCTAAAGTTAATTGACGTTTTAACTATTTTGCACAAAGGTACCCTTTTGTTTCCTCTCTTGCATCCTAGTCTTCTGTGAAATTATGAATTATGAGAGATCAATCATTGAAGCAGCCGCAGCCTTCTTATTAATTCCTTTTGGTATATTGCAGAATAGCAGAAGTCACTGGTGTATACTTACGGAAGGGTTTGATTTGCATTACAGTAACTAAAAATAAGTGAACCATTTTACCTAGCTCGAGCTATCTCGTTAAAAAAAATTGTAAATGCTTGTCCATTCCATCCTCTTTTTTTTTTTTGTTTTTTTTTTGGTGTGGGTTTTGTTTAATAGCTGGTTTACTGACATTTTCTTTGTTTCATGCGGTGGTGGTGTGATAAGGTTTGGGTGGGGTGTCTTTATGTTATTTTATAGCTGTGGTATAATGACAAAATCAATAGATTTTGCCCTAGTCTATTAGGCGTGGTGTGGTGTGGTGTGGTTTGGCTTTGGAATTTGATTCGGATGGATTGATGCATTTGTTTACTCCACAAGAGCACTAAATGTTATATAAATAGCAATTACCATAGGAGGGAATACGGTTTGTTTTATTGAGAAACACATTCTACGCTCAACTTTAACAAGTTATGGTTATTATTATTGTATATAGTTGATCATGGTATCCTGTTTTGTTTCTGCGTGTAACACGGGAAAGAAATTGAAAGTGACTCGCATAAAGGCGGCGCTTTCATTTGTTAGATTATATTATCTGAATTTTGGATGAAGTCTCAAATATGAGCATATCTTAAAAGATGATACCAGTATATATTAATTTTTTAAAGTTATTTATATAATTAAAATTTTATATATTTTTATATTTATATTCGAATATATATATAATAATAGGAAAGGTGAGATTTGCCAATAAAAGAAATTTAAAAGCTCTTAGGGCCAATTGGCAAAATGATTGAAGCTGTAGACGAGGTCTGTAATTAAGCAATAGTGCGACTGGGTTATTGAAGCCAAGTTTAAAACCTTGCTTAAGAGCCCAGAGAACTCTCTCTGACCCAAATGACTGGCGTAGGTTTGTAGATAACAGCCCAAAGTGCTGGTCCGTTTGTAAACTGCAATCTAATCATTTGGGACCGAACAACTAGCGGATGGTCATGAGCATGGACAATAACGGTTAGATTCGATTTTGAATATATATATATATATAGTGAATAAAAAATTAAAATAAAATAAACTAAATATATATAATTATTATTTGAACCAAATTTAATTAAATGAATTTTCGATTTTTTGGGTTTTTTTTTTCTTGGCTTAGTCATTATGCAGTTTGTGATTCTCAAATTTGTATTTTCAAGGCTCTTAATCATTGTGGCAGTATAAGATATCGGCCGAAGGTATCAAGAATTGAACTGGGCTGCTAGGCTTGGCGTTATGGCCTGGTGTCAGTATTAAGGGAAAAAAAAATCAGCAGATAATATAGGCCAATAAATTTGGTAATTTGACAAGTTTCGGTGAATTTGGAATAGATTATTTTGGGTTTAGATATTTTAGATTTAAGTTGATTCAAATTTTTTTGAGTTTGGGTTATTTCAGGTTCTAGTCTATTTGGATTTAAGTTAATTCAGGTTCGGGTTTGAGTATATTTAATATCATTTTTTATTTTAGGTTAAATATAATCACTTTTACGTAAATTTGAATTCTAAACCTAGGCCTGAATTTGGCTCGGTCTAGCCCAAAAAATCTTAGTTCGGTTCTATGAGCCTAGCCGTGGCCCAAAAAAATTTTGAATTCTAAGCTCATGGTCGAATTTGGCCTGGTCAACCCATTTAATTACAAATTGTTATTCATAATATTAAAAAGTTATTTTTATACTACTATTACATATTTTATAATTAAATTTAAATAAAATATATTATTTTATTAAAAAAATACTATTTCAGGTTGAGCGTGCATGAAACTTAAAATCTAAGACTTGGGTCTGATAGTGCCAGGTCTATTGTGTTGGGCAAGCTGTTTGGCTCATAAGAAGGTCTAGTTGCTAGTCTAACATGTGTTTTTTTTTTTGTTATGGTATTATCTATTATAACTTTCATATTTTTTAATTTATCATACTACTTTGTTATAGTATTATCAGACTTTAATTATCATTACTTAAAATAATAATAATAATAATAATAATAATAATAATAATAATAATAATAATATTCAAAGAAGTATTTAAAATTTTACTATCAATATGCATAAACTCACAATATTTAATGAGTTTAACGAATTAAATTTAAAAAAAAAAAGTGATAAATGAATTATATACTTTATTGACAATGCTTTCAAAGCTCATGATATGATTTACTTTTCGATAAGTTATTATTTTATCATATATAGATCTGCTCAAGGATTAGGCTACCCACTCGGCCCAAATAGGCCTAAGCCTGGGTTCTTATATTTTTGTTTCAAACAAGCCTGACCCGACTCGAAAAAATAATTATAAATTAAAATAACATATATTTTATTTGAATTTAATTATAAAATATATCACATTAATAAAATATATTCTTTAATATGATGAATAATAATTCTAGCTTGAACAGGCGAGTCTAGACACATTAAATAAGGGCCTAGGCTTAGAATTTTAAAAAATTCAGGCCACAGCTCGACCCAACCCATGAACAGGTTAAATTACATATAAAATATAAATTAAATTTTTAATATTTAGTTAAATTATATATGGTATTAATATTTAATATTTAATATTTGATTCATTTTTGATATGGTGTTATCTATTATGGCTTCTATATTTTTTAATTTATCTTATTATTTTTTTATAGTATTATTAGACTCTAATTATCCTTACTTCAAATAATAATAATAATAATAAGAAGAAAAATATTCAAAGAAGTATTTAAAATTTTACCACTATGTATATAAACTCCCAATAGTTAATGAGTTTAATTAATTAAATTAAAAAATATGATAAATCAATAATATACTTTATCGACAACATTTTTAAAACTCATGATATAATTTATTTTTTGATAAATTAATATTTTATCATATATAAACCTATTCAAGGGTCGGGTTACTCACCCTACCCAATTAGGCCTAGGCCCAGGTTCTCATAATTTTGTATTAGACTAGCCCGACCCAGCTTAGAACAGTGATTTTAAATTAATATATTTTATTTAAATTTAATTATAAAAATATATAATATTAATACAAAATATTCGTTAATATGATAAACAGTAATTCTGGCTTTAATAGGCAGGTCGAGCATGTTAAATAAAGGTCTAGGCTTGAGATTTTAAAAAAATTTGAGCTACCGCCTCGCTTAACTCATGAGCAAATTTAATCATATTTAAAATATAAATTAAGTTTCTAATATTTAATTAAATTATTAAAAGAATATTAAAATAAAATTAATAATTAAAGTTTTTGATTTATTAAAAATTATTTAATTATAATTTTTTCATATTTATTTTTAGTATTCAATTTGGGTTTGAATTCTTTTGGGGTTCGAGCTATTTTTGGTTTGGGCCATTTTGAGTTCAGGTTTTCTCGTATTCGGGCCATTAATTTTTAGATCAAATCGAGTTCGGTTCGGATTCGAGTTCAAGTTTTTTCGGACGGATTTTTAGATTTGAGTTCATTTTGCCACCTCTAAAATTTACTGTAAAACGATATATCCTAATATGATTAATTGAGGATTGTAAATACTGACAGTTGAACTGTATTCGGTAAGACAGGGCCAAGACCACCTAACTTGTTAATTAGCAGAGAGGTTGACAATAAATTCTTTCAAAATTGACTATTTGTCCCTCTGTTAGAGGTGTTTTAGAAATGTCTGCAATTGAGTAAACAGCTCTAAACTACAACCCTCTCATAAAAATCTAATGAAAAAAAAAGAAAGATCAAAAGAATGATTTTTGTTTTTTAATAGTTTAGGGAATGGAAACTGAACTACCTTTCAGTTCTCCTAAAAAATGACCTTCATTTTTTGAATTTATTTTAATAACATAACAAATGGGCGATGGGGAAAATAAGAATCCCTACCCCATAAATGGAAAAAATATATATATATATTCAAAAATTCAAAAAGAAAACTTTTGTATTTTATTTGAGTTAAACTAATTCAGATTACTCTAAATTTATTTATCAAACAAAAAAACTTTTTGAATTACCCGTAAAAAAAAAATTTCGCTAATGAAAAAGCTTTCAACGCTTTGGTTTTTTTTTTTTTCTTTTAAATTAAAATGTGGAGTAAGGACTTCTCTCATTTGCCAAAAACCCTACAATATTCAAAGAAAGATGCTTTTAATAGCTATGGTCGGCTGCAAAGTTTCATAAAGCAAGCAAAGTACGAACAAAAATTTAGGTAACAAAACGACATGATGTCATCGACAAAGCCGGATATTAGGGACATCTCTCCATTTTTGGATGCAAAAGAGAGAGCTATATGCTGGGAGAAAGCAATGCAAGTTTCAAAGGGATGTCTTAAAATGTATAGAAAGGCAAGGACACTTTACAAAGTAAGAGACGTTTAGAGATAAGATAATAATAAAAAAAATATTTTTTATTTTTAATTTAATAATATTAGAGATAAATATTATCTTTTTAACTTTTAAACGAATGTTGTTTTAAAACTTTTAATAAATATAATTTTAAAAGCTAACTATTAAAAATGATTTTTAATTTTTTAAAAATAATTATTTATTTTTTTAATTTTTTCAAATTTTGTAGTGGCATGCGCCATTTTCTGTAGTCTTGCTGAGCTGAAGTTCCCTCCCTTGCAAAGTGACCACGTTTAGCTGATTGTTGCACCAATGCCATTTAATTAGCTCTTATAATTTGCTTTAAGATTATAATACAGTGATAGCTAGCCTCGTGTGTAGAAGCATATATTAATAAATAAGATTTTGTTATATTATAGTTAATATATTATTTATAATAATAACATTATGTATATTAAATGATGATATAATCTTATTCATTATTTTTAATTCATTAATTGAACGAAAATATTATTATATATAATAATTTTAAAAAATATTTTTAAAATACTCATAAAACAAAACTTATATTAGTAAAATTATTGCAAACTCTGATTAATATATATTAAAAATTATATAAATGCATAAAATAAATTTAGAATTTCTATATATATATACATATATATATATATATAGGAAAATTCTAGGGAAAGCTCACTAGTGAGCTCCCTGCTCACCACATCAATTAGAATTTCACCCTTCAAACAGTTAGCCGGTTGGAAGGGTTTTATTTTATTTTTTTATTTTTTTAATTATTTTTTATTAAAATATTTTAAAAATTAATA
>JBBYHK010000010.1:387296-412110 GCA_038382065.1 Adansonia grandidieri
TAAACATATTGGGAAAGGGTTTTCATTGTGCTGGAGTTTTGTTTTGGCGTTACATTCCCACAAAACGACACCCTGTTTCCATCGTGCTATCAAACTCTCTGAAAATCGGCAAATGATAGGGATTGGCATTTGGCAATGGATGTACTAATCACAGAAACTGAGGAAAAGAAAAAAACCACAAATCAAATACCCCCAATGGAAAATTAAACTGATAGATTCAGTACCCAAGAAAACGTTGCAGAAATGGACCAACTCCTTTAACATAGCTCCAAATCTTAAATGTGGGAAGAATCATTGAAAGAAGAAGATTAAGATGATGATGATAATGGCACAAAGCAAAGTCCAAGACAGGTGATGTCGTGCCGCCATACTAAAAGGGAAAGATCTCTCTACTTACGGTTAGGATATGCAAGTAGTTGAACTTTGTCCACTAGTTGAAATTGAAGCAGTTTTGATCAAAATTATGATGTTCTTATCGAAATAAGTGCAAGCACCCGAAAGCACATAAACTGCCCATGTTTTGGCTGAAACTAAGAAAGGCTTAAATGATTCACAGTTCTGGCTAAGCTTCCAAGTGTTCTGGCGGGCGCAACTTATAGGTAAACCTAACAATTCTTGGTTGTCTGCAATGTTTTATGCTTTTTCGCACTTTGTTTTCGTTTTATATTCAAAATTGGCCGTTTTACTTATGCTCCGAAAAGGTCATATCCTGTGGACGGAAATAAACAAGACATTCAATTCAAATTACAGACCGTAAATAAACAAAGACAAGTTACTTAAGCCGACAATTTTATACATTTATGAGTACCGTACTTCTCAGTATTGCCTTATTGCTAATATTCAATTAATTCTAATAAACTTATAGTCGATATATGGCAGCCATTAATGCTTCTTCTGGTCAGAACTTAGAAGATACATTGAATAGAGACTTAATTTCCTCTTGTCAGAGCTACATTGAAAACTTCTTGAAAGAAAGAAAATATAAAAAAGTAAAAACACAAAGACAAGTATTTTCGTTCATGGAAGCAACTTCCTCAATTCTGCTGACTTTCAAGATTTCAAGCAAGATATTCAAGGAATTGGGCACAAAATGCAGCGAAGTCACGAACATATGTATGAATTAGATGATACTATAGGATGCCATGGCTTGATAAAAAACCACCAAGAATATGCAAGTGTCATGGTCCGACAGTTTCATGCTTAGAGTTAGTCAATGACTCAACCCTGCAAAGAATTCGTGGCAAAGCTTCCAACAATAACATAAGCAAAACCAGCACCAGCTTCAGTAAAAAGCTTATCCACGATTTGATTCATTGAACTAGAATTGGCATTTAGGCCATTCCCACATCTTATCTCCAATTGACAACCACGTGAAATTCCCATAGTCAAAGCTGTCGTAACCCTTGTTATGGACTGTGAAAATTCACTGGACCCCCGTGACTTTGGAAACTTCCTTCAAACTATTAGCAATTTGGGCCGATTCTAATTGTAGAAAATCTTTAAAATCTTTAGAAACAACGACAATTGTTTCGGAACATGAATCAGTGACAGATTTGGCCACGGAAATTAAAGCTCTCAAAAGATTTCAGACCCTCTAATTTCTCTTTTGAGCTATAATAGGCAAATAGAACAACCCACTTCTTATTTCGGGTAAATTTTAAACCCTTTGAAGCGATTATTGGCAGCTCCATAAATAAATATATATATATATATATATATGACATGAAAATGTCAAAGAAAAACCTTAGAAAAAGCTAACAAGATTCTCGTCAACTAAATTCTTCTTCCTCTTCTCCTCAAATGAAGTCTTCTAGTTGTAGAATATTCCATGATGAGGGGGAAAAAAAACCTTTCTTCCTTTTTACTTTTACAAGAAAATAAGCTCATAAAACTAATTAAATGAAAAAATTGCCCATGTGACATAATTAATTAAAATTTCAATGCATCTAAAAACCTATTTCATATTGAGCTTTTTTATCAAATCAAATCCTTACATATTCAAATATTAAATACTGCAATTACAAAATCATAATCATTGTCTATTTTTGCTTCATAAAATACATTAGAACAATTTGTCATTTATTAATTGCTTGAAATCTTTTTCTTTTTTTTTATGACTCTTTTGTTTGATCAAGTTTCTTGATCAGTTGCTTTCATGATATATATTTTTTTTAATAATGCAGTCATGGGTATTTCAGATTTTACTTTGACCTAGACTTAATCTTTGGTGATCCCATTGTTTTGCAACTTTTGAATATATTAAGTGCATGTTTTTTTTTTTTTTTTTAAAAAAAAAAGCAACTTTAATAGCATGTAATTATGCCTCACTTCTGAAAATGACAATGTTTTTCTCCTTTTTTAAAAAAGAATATAAAGGCCTTAAAATTAATTTAATTATGATAAAAATGATTGCAATGAATACCATATATAGTTGAACCAATAAATAAAAAAAAATCTCAAAATTCCTATCCCTATTAATTAATAATCTTAACTCCCCCTAACTTATTAACTAGTAGGCAAAAAGAAAAAGAAAAAAAAAGGTGGCAATCCATCTAAGTATACCTAAAATAGTCTAAAATTTCATCAAATCCAATGATTCAATTCAAACTATTTTAAGCAATTTTAGCAAAAATTGTGAAGAATAGTCTTTAACCAGAGGCAGCAGATCACTTGAAAACAGCTCAACCTCACAAAGTATTAATTATTATTTTGCCTACTTATCAACCAACCAAAAATAGAAAAAAAAATGGAGTAGTTCAAACTCCAGCTCCAGCTCCCGCTCAGGGAGAGCAAAGCTCAAAAACCAACCATAAATTTGTACACCTAATAATTTTTTATATAAAATAATATATTAATATATTAAAATTTATATAACATAAAATAATAATATACGATATTAAATATATCAATTATCGTATCAACAACGCCTAAGCTTAGCTGACTGGGTAAATAGTGTGCTACCTTTTTGGCAGTGCAAAGCTTGTTTATAATATAAAAAAAATGTCTAAAATCCTAAATCCCCTTCCAAACACAGGGAGCAAAGCCTGGACAGGAAATGGAATCCTAAGAAAACTTCCCAGCCGCAAGTTTTGTCCTTTTTTTTTAAAGCTACGTGGTGATCAATGGTAGAGCTGGAGCAGCCGGAGTGATGCGGCGACACGTGTACACTCATCGTACGTGGCTAATCATCATCGAGAGCCCTGGTCTTCCGTCCTCTCCTTCCCGTCCTCTCCTTCCCCTCCTCCTACGTAACCCGGTAATAATAAATAAATAAAGCGAAGCAATTTTCAATATAAATTAATGTCACCCTGTTTCAGCACATATTCTAAATCCCGTGTAAAAAAAGAACCCAAAGTGCCCAAAGTGAAAGAGATCACTGTTTTCCAAGTCTAGACTTTGATTTTTTTTTTTTTTTGACTTTCCATTTAAAGTTATGTACATCAGGAACTTTCTACATCAACAACATTACGAACTGAGATTTTTTTATTATTTTTAATTTTTTTTACCGACCCCCCCATTTGTTTCGGTTAAAAACCTTCTCTATACTTAGTAAAATCACAGGGAATAGCAGATAAGAAAAAGAAAAGGAAAAACAAACACTTCAAGATCAATTCAACACTTCATGTTTTGAGAAGATTTTGGATTCTGCAGTTCAAACTTCAAACCCAGTTCTGTCTTCTATCTCTTTAAAGGTATGGTGATTATAAACTTTATCATTAAACTCAATTTCTTTAGTTTTTTTTCTTTTTTATTTCATTTTGATCTGTTTATACGTTTCTTCCTTACAATTTCGTGTTTGAAAAAACACAGGTTTTTTCTTTTTCTTTTAATTAATCTGTTTCTTTTAAACCACTCTTCTGCTTGTAGAAAACTCAAAGATTTGCTTTCCTTCTTTTCCTGCATTTATTCATGCATTTGACGATATCTACAATTTTTCTTTTATCTTTTAACCTAATTAGAAGTCTAACTAATCATTTTGGTTTTATCTCAATGACTCCAAACCCTAGTAGGATTCAAGTATTTTTTCTTTTTTTCAGTTATTTCCTGTTCAAGAAAGAAACATGTCAAACCTGCAGAAATTTCCCTTTGCAAAGTCTTTTCATATCTTTAAAACCAAGCTGGACGCGGCGGCTTGCTTATAATTTCTTCCATCTTATTTGAATATTCTAAAACAGCTCTAAATGTAAATTATATTTGATTGATTGCATATGTTTCATATTTTCTAAGACTTTACTCTCCCAATGAAGCAAACTTGAAAGTTGGAAAGCTCCCTTCCAACATCAAAGAAAGAAGATGGAGATTGTCTACCAGCCTTATATGGATCCTGAGTTTGAATCTCTTCTTGAAAGAATCCATCCTCCCAGGTAATTTCTAACTTCATTTCTTCCTCTTTTTTTTTTTACATTATATTTGGTAGCGTTGTATTTTCCTTAATTTTCTTCTAACTTCAAGTTGTGTTTCTTTAATATAAATGAAAACCAATGGTTTATATCTCGCCGGTTTGGTGTTTTCACTGTTCAGGGTTTGCATCGACAACGACGCGTTCCAAGACTGCACGCTTGTTAAGGTTAGATAAAATTCATGTTCTTGTTGTTAAAATTAACTTTAATAATCTAGATATGATATTGTTTCAAAGTCTTGACGATGATAATTAAGTCTTTCGTTAGTTTTTTTCTTTTTGGTTGTTGGGTTTATGTTTTTGGATTAATAGAATGGGGCCAAAAGCAAGTAGAGAGGTTCAAGATTCCATCCATAGATGTTTGAAACTGGGGGAGAAGAGATATATACCAGCAGGATCAAATATTTAATTTAAGCTTGGAACTGTGCACTTTTACCATTTTGTGCCAATCTTAATCAAGGTTCATTAGAAGCGCATTAACTCAATTTCCCACTTGTGTTAATGGAAAATAATAAAATATTGCTAGCTGGAAAGTTGGTAGGTAGGAACCAAATGGAGAGCCATTAGAAATGAAGTTTTAGAAGGAAAAATAGTTAGAGAGAACGGTGTAGAATGTGGGGAAACTTTTAACGGTTTGTATTGATTAATTTTTTTTTTTAGCTTTATTGTTAGGATTGCAGCTTCATGGCATTGGCAAGGTAATATTTTAAGGAGAAGGCTCTCTCTCTCTGTGGCTAGGACTTTTAGAAAACTACTACTTTTTAGCTGGAGTCCCAACTGAATTGACGTAATGATCCAGTCCTTAAAAGACCAAAGATCCATGGAAAACAAGCACAATTTCGTTAGGATTAGACCTTTAAATTTATAAAATATTAGTTTTTAAAATGATTACAAAATTAATAGAATTAAATTTTGGGTTTGATGGATATAGTAGCATTGTAAAAAGCAAGTCAATTGATCCGAGAGTTGTTTTTCCTTTTTTTTGCATGTCAATGGTAACAGGTGGATAGTGCAAATAGGCACGGGATTTTGCTAGAGATGGTCCAGGTCTTAACAGATCTGGACCTGGTTATATCCAAATCATACATTTCCTCCGACGGTGGATGGCTCATGGACGGTCAGTCCCATATCACCCTTGCATCACTTTGTCACTTCCCCTGCTTTTCTTTTCTTCGTTTATTTCAATATATCCATAAAAAATTTTATATAAATCTGAATTTTCTGCCCCCTAATTCGTGTTCCATGGCTTGCAGTGTTCCATGTGACAGACCAGCTAGGGAACAAAATAACTGACGAGACTCTTATTCTTTATATTCAACAGGTCTCTTCTTTTATTTTCTAGATTTTTTCTGATGTTATTAGATTACTGTGAAACAACTTATTAGTTTTGATTTGCTTTTCTAATAAGAGAATGATAATTGATAGGCACTTTCTGCTACTAGGAGGAGAGGAGGGATTCCAAAGGAATTACAAACATGTTTGAAAAGAGAGGTGAAGCCCTGCCATGTCTCGACCGAACATACAGCCTTGGAGATGACTGGGAGGGATCGACCTGGCCTCATGTCGGAGATATCAGCAGCTCTATATGAATTGAGATGTCATGTCACTGCAGCCGTGGCATGGACCCATAATGCCCGAGTGGCATGCATAATCCATTTAGAAGATGGGATCATGGGAGGGCCTATCATGGCACCCAAAAGGCTGGCTCAAGTGCAGGAAATGCTAGAGAGTGTGGTTGAGGCACATCATGAGAGTGGAGAGCGCAGGAGTGTCCGGTTAACTGCTCCGGCAGCCGGTAGGACGCATACAGAGCGTCGGCTTCACCAGCTGATGTATGCCGATAGAGACTACGAGCAGTGTCAAGGCTGCGATGACAGCTGCTGCAGGCACTGGAATGGGTGCACCAAGACCCACGTCACAATAGAGGCTTGCAGAGAAAAAGGGTACTCAGTGGTGAATGTAAGAAGTAGAGACAGAACCAAGCTCTTGTTCGACACTGTTTGCGCCTTAACCGACATGCAATATGTGGTGTTCCATGCTGCGATTAGCTCAAAGGGCACCATGGCTGATCAGGTATACTTTTGAAAAACAAGTTCTTGCAAACAACCAATGTTTTCATGGTTTTAGTTTTAACCATGATTTACTTTCAGGAATATTTCATAAGGCGGCAGGACGGATGCAGTTTGATTACACAAAATGAAAGACATAAACTTGCACAATGTTTGATTGCAGCAACCGAAAGAAGAGTCTCCCATGTAGGTGTCACAAAACGCCCAAACTTTTGTTTCTGCTTTTGGTGTTCGAAACTAGTGGTAGTGACCTTTTTATGGTACTTTGTTGCAGGGTTTGAGGCTAGATGTTTGTACACCAAACAAGATGGGATTGCTTTCAGACGTGACGAGGGTGTTTCGAGAAAATGGTCTATCAATAACCAGAGCTGAAATTGGGACGCATGGGGAGAAAGCGATCGGCTCTTTCTATGTTACAGATGCTTCAGGGCATGATGCAAATCTGAGGACGGTGGAAATGGTGAGAAGGGAGATTGGGGGTTCGGTTTTGATGGTAAACAAATCTCCCAATGGAACTTCAAGAGCTTCTTCATCAAGCATTAGCAGAACCAGCAGTGGTGAAGTTGAAGAAAGGGCCAAGTTTTCATTAGGAAATTTGTTATGGTCTCGACTTGAGCGACTTTCGGAGAATTTCGGGTTCATTAAATCGTGACCGGTTCCTGAAACTGCTTTCAAGTCTGTATAGGGAGAATTTCGGAGAACAATAATAAATAATTAAAAAAGGCAAACCCTTGAAGGTACATAAGTCTGTACAAATGAAATAGTAGTTTTTATTTTTCTTTTTTTAATTATTTATTATTCTCTTCCTAGTTGCCAATGCCAATGCTATCATTATTGTTTGATCTACGTATACAGATTTTCTTCAAACTTAAATCAGCAAAAAATGAAACATTGTTCACTGAATCTCGACCGATTTGTTCCAAGCATCTCTTAAGCTCGCTTACATCACAGCCTACGCAAACTTCGATTCAGGAATAAATTAGTATATGCTCAAGGCTGATTAATTTTCATAAAATTTTAGTCGCAGTTTGCTTATAAATCTGTTAACGGCTGATGCAGTGAGCGCTGCATTTCTTAGGCTTATTTCTTTTTAAAATCTTACAGTGCGATTGCCTTCCTTTGTAACCAATAAAAAAAAAAAAAAAACTAAAAGAACAGGAAATAGAAAAAAAAATTAACTACTTCTGAGTTTTGAGTGATTAGGAAATCCTTACCCTATGTTTGGAATATATATAGTTACAAGTTTTATATATTTTCAGATATTTTATTTTTTTAATTATTTAAAATATTAAATAAGTAATATTTACAAGAAATGGATGTCACTAAGAAATCTATATATTTAGTCAAGTTGACCAAAATTTCTGAAAAGCTTGAATGCATGTGTCCTTGAATAAGCTTTACCGACAACCAAGCCAGCTTACGTCCTTGAATTAGCTTTACCTAAAACCAAACCAGCCCAGGGCTGGAATAAAACCAAGAAAGCATGTGCTTTCCTAATCATCCATGTTACTTAGATTCAAATATAAATGTTGGATACGGATATGTTCAATTTTTTTCGTATATTTAGAGGATTATATCCCTATGTCTGAAAATGAATCAAACACGGGTATTAAACATAAATACTACAAGAAAAATAAAAAGTCATAGCCCAGGGCTCGCATAAAACCAAGAAAGCATGTGTTTTCCTAATAATCCATGTTACTTGGATTCGAATATAAATGTTGCATATCGATATGTTCAATTTTTTTCTAAATTTTTTCATATATTTGGAAGGTTATATCCCTATGTCTGAAAATGAATCAAACGCGGGTATTAAATATGAATACTTCAAGAGGAATAAAAGTCAAAGCAATATAGCTAATAATTCCTTTAAAGAGTCAAGAAGCCTAGTTATGAAAAGCCACATGATGCTAGTTCATTGCTAAATCTTCTAATATAACAAAGTGGTTTCTAGCTGGCAAGGCACTCTAATCCTTTATGCACCTTTCCACAAATAATAATAATAACTACAATCTCTACAGCTCTAAATTTTTAGGAAGCATTCCTGATCAAACACTGACGACATGTATGCTTTAATACGATAGATTCTGATTTTATTTGACATAAAATTACATGAATATTGCACCAGCATGTAATTATCCAATTTTGACAGGGCTTTATGTACAAAATACATGGTTTCCAGAGCCTTAGCACAAACTGAAGAAATCATACACAACGACTTCACAAGATTATACGCTAGACAAATCTAGAATACAAAGATCCCAAAGGTTATTGGTTCACATGATTTCTTCGATATCAAGCCAGTCATTTGATTCCTTGGTTTCAGGGTTACGAGCACTTACCTGCTCAGACCCAGAATGTTCATCACTGACACAGTTAACGTCTTTAACTGAGTCTGTAGAACTCCTGCCAAGCTGAACCCAATCTCTTGAATCTTTTGTTGAAGAATCAGAACCAGATGTCACTTTCTTGTAACTGATTGGCACATCATCATCATCCTCAAGATCACTGAATGAAACATCCTCATCATTTCCAATAGGGATTCTGGTAGTACCAGTGCCAACTACCTCCGAAGTTTCCTCTTTTAACCAGTCATCAGCATCATCTTCGAATTTCTCAATAGAAACTCCAGAGGAACCAGATGTTGAATGCTGATGTTTGGCCTCTTTCATTGGCTCTTCCTCGATGACGGATTTGTCAACAACCTGCATCTCAGTAGTCTGAAGTGGGTGCTTTTCTGTTGCAATTTCAACAGCTACAGCAGTAGCAGCTACTTCAGTTCCAGATTCCTTGAATGGCACTGGCTTAGACTGAGTTGGAGAAGGCACAGAAAGAGACTCTTCACGTGGTAAATCAGCTGTTATATTTGAAGTGCCACTTTCAGAATGATCTTCTGCTGTCTTAGCCTTAGCTCGATGCTGTAACCCTTGCATTAATGTTGCTCTTGCTGCAACTATCTGCGTGCAGAATACTTAACAGTTAGAAATGCTCAAATGGAAAGTTCTACAGAGGGGTGAAGGAAGCTGAACAGCAAAGAAAAGCACAAGCAATCCTTCATCCCATATTAATATTCACTGCAAGGTTAAAAACTTTTGGGTTATATTTTAAGGAAATGATGATCATAAGAGATGAAATGTAGGTAGATGGAGAAAGAAGAGATCTTGAAAAAAAGATGTGATTAGACAAAGATGGCCGTTGCAAGGAAATGTCAGGCCTACTAACATAGTAGAATGACAAAACCAAGTACATTATACACTAGCACTCCTTTCTTGCGAGAGAGATGATGTTCAAGTCCGAAAAAGACATGCACAGAACTAGATGAGCTTTCTATTTCCCATTCCACTGAAGAATTTTTTGCATCTAATTACCTTGTTATTATTCGTTTTATTCTCATTCTCATAAATGAGGTAGATGAAATTCCCTAAGTGATGCCTCAAGAACATAATACAAAACACCTTGGATCACAAAAATCGGGTGATAACCAAAGAAAAAAAGGACCCACAAACTTACTTGGGGAGTAGAAAGAAGTTCTGCATCATGTTTATTTAGTCGAGGATGCAGAAGTACAAAATAGATCTTCCAAAAGCAAACCTCACTCATATATCCTGGGCAAAGTTCAATCCTAAGAGCAGCCAATCTTGGTGCAAGATGTTCAACAGCTAAAGCATGTTCTTGTTGCACATCAGACAGGTCAAAATCTGAAATTTCAAAAAACATAAGGATGCTAGAAATCAGCCAGATTCATACCTAAAACATTGACATGCATATATGCACAAACACATAATTGAACTAAGGGTAGAGTGGCCCTTTGGCCAAACCAAACTAACATAGAGGAAAAGCAGTGATACTGAAATATGTCATTAAATGCAGCTTCATACAAGACACCACAAAGTTCAGACAGTTTCCTTAGAGCCACAAGTTCACAGTAAGCCTTTTTTTTTTTTTTTGCCATATAAATGGAAGAAAAGATATGTGATTTAACCAAGACTTAGTTAACCAAAACATAGAATAAAAATATTCATGAGCATCACCAAGAAGAAGAGCGAAATATAACAAAATATGACAGGAACAAGTACTAGCTCATACTCCTAAGATTTCTACTTCATACCTATAAATTTACTGCACTGAGTGACCAAGAAATTCGCAAGTCATCATCATTATATACACACAGACACATAGAGAAAAGTCTAATATAAGACTCATGAGCAGTTCCAACAGTTGCTTTATCACCAATCAGCCATTAATTGTAACATACCCACAAGGCAGAAGGGATCATTCACATTCCAGTACCAAAGCAACCAAACCAACCTACAATATACAGCTAAATAACATAGAGAGATCAAACTTTTGGCCAATTAAGAAACCACAATGCAAAAAGCAATTAAAAGATCCCTCATATCAACCATAAAGGATAAATAACATAACTATCTCCATTTTATGATTCCATTGATTCCAAAAGAGTTATACCATTCTATAATCATTTATCAGATATACATTGCAAAATTCAGGAATCAAAGTTAATAGAATAAATTCACAATTTGCGAAACGAAAATTCCACTTTAGAAAGAAAAACAGACGAAAGTACCAATGAATGGAAAAAGAAGTGAGCTTTTTCGAAATGCACCTTACGGTCCTAATTTAATTAAAGCACATTTATCTACAAAATTAGAAATTAAGTAAATTACCATCAAAATCATCATCATCAGGCACGGGAAAATCGAGCCATGTTTCTGGATGCATCGCGATATCCCTAACGAAGGCGACCACTTCTTCGGTCACACCGACAGCGTTTCCACTCTCGTATTTTTCAAGACTCTCTTCCTCGGATCCAAACTGAAGAAAATTCGAAGCGATCTTAGTGAACTCCGAGACATTAATATTGTTAGACAGCTTGGAGATTCCAGTCCTGAATTTCCCACCAATCTCCGATAAATCGCTACGAATTCCCGCTATCAATGCCTCATCGGAGAAATCATCAGGATCATCGGACGACCGCCGAACAGATTCTTCCTCCTCCACCGGGCGATCGGGCTGTTCGTCCGACGACAGTGGAGGAGGCGGAGCAAGGAAGGAAGCGACACCCCAGAATTGCCGGGTTAGGGTTTTGGTGAGATCCGAGAGGTCCTCTTTGACGCCACGTGGAGTGTTAGGATCCGACCATGGATGGGAATGGGAGGGAGAGGCCTGGTTAGGGTTTGGATCGGAGTCGGGTTGCAGATTCTGGGCGGCATTGGCGTGGTCGTCGTCGTCTTCGTCGAGTTTGAGCGTATTAGCAATGGATCTGGCTAACCACGACATTTTCACCCCCCCTTTTTTTTTTTTTTTTTTGTTATTAAAGTTGTAATAATGACTTGCGGAGTTGGAAAAGTTTGTTAAAAGAATGATAAAGAGGAAATAATTTTCCTCCTCTAAACGACCACGTTTTGCCCTCTTTCATGCCATTTTTTCTACAACAGTAGTCAAATTTGGTCGATTCTTCTTTCATATGTAGAAAACTTTTGGTGGTTTATACAGAATAAATTTGCTAACCAGTGTTTGTTTTGCATTAAAAAGACTAATATCAATAAAATATTTTAGAATCTTTTATAGAAAATTTGTTTGACAATTTACATGTTATATATTTCACAAATCAATCAGTATTTGCAAATAGCAATCCTTTCCCAAAAAATAAATTCTTTCTCCAAATTCTAAACACACATTCAAATAAAATTTAAATCAATACTAAAATCCAAAACTTTTAATAAGAATAGATTGTAATAATAATAATAATAATAATAATAATAATAATAATAAGGAAAATTGCTACAACTATAAGATTAACATCAGAAGTTAGTTAAATGCAATTTATAATAATAATAATAATAATAATAATAACAATAATAATAATAATAATGTATTGCATAGAAAAATTATTAATACATTAAATAAAAATGTTACTATATATAATAATTTTGAAAGATATTTTTAAAATACTCATTAATTAAATTGAGCAGCATCTTAACTCAAAGATTAGACCTCGAGATTTATTTTGGAGATCACAAAATTCAAATTTTAAGATAAGCGAAATGAAATATAAAGAAGGGGATGGTGGATTAGTGGTAATATTAGCTACTATAATACGAATATAATATATATAAAGTAATAAATATATGATACGACATAAGATAAATAAATTCTCAAAATATATATAATATAAATTTTAATATATCAAAATTAATATAAATATAAAATATTTTAAATATAGTTATTATATATATAAATATATTTATAATACTAAATTATTAAAAAGTTTTGTTTTTCATTATATAACTCAATATTATACGTTAAAAAGAACACAATGGTCCGTTGGGCAAATAAATTTGGGCCATAGAGAAGCAAATGCAAATTTTGCAGTTTCGTGTTCAAACTAGTGGAAAATACCCGAAGCCCAAGTCCATATTTCTGATTTAAATGCAGGACCAATTATGCATTTAAACCATTCCGCTAAATCAGGCATGGTACAATGTAAATGTGGTTAGCCAAAAAGCTCAGATGATTGATACTTTCATAATCATATCTAAAACCCATTCTTTAATAATAATGATTAATTAAATCATTATTTGTAATAATTTTTTTGTATTAAATTGATTAATTAACAGTTAAGCGATGAAAAACCGGATTCGTCCAATGAATTCCACGTCGACCCACTTCAAATGGAGAAATTTTTTTTTTTCCACACATATACCATTGATAATTTACAGTATACACTACTATGTCATTAATTAATCAATGATTTTCTTAATAAAATAAAAATATCAAAGACAACGGGCATGGGATCTTGGATTCAAGTCCAAGCAAACCCCACCCTATCTTCCAATTATAAAAATAAAAAATAATATTGAGTAATTTTATTTATTTTCTTATTAATCATGAATTCTTTGTAATGTAAACTTTTCTTAATTGATGTATTTTTTATTAATGAATTTTTATTAAGTTAAATATTGAAAAATGTAAACTTTTCTTGAGTGATATATATATTTTTAACTAATTTTTAATCTAAGTTTTCATTATGATTTTTCATTAACTTAAAATATTAACCAATCTTTATTTATTATTTTCTAACTAACCTTTAAGTTCTTATTAATTTAAAATTTTTTAATAGATATATTTTTTTATTAATATTAACTAAATTTAATCCAAGTTTTTATTACTCATGTTTTACGGTCTGTATTCTGGCCGTAAGGAGATCAACGCAATAGTTGGAGTGCCAAAAAGAATGCATGCTCAAAATCAAAAGCATCCATGGTTTTGATGGTGGGGAAGATGATGCAGATTCCATGCATGCATGCTTGGTAGTGCCTTTAGGTCGAGTTGAAGATTTATGATATTTATTTATGTTTCTTTATTAACGGTTCTGGATCTGGTTAATTCGGTTCGCTCATTTTGAGCTTTAAAATTTTAAAGTCATTGCCAGGTTTGAGTCGCTCCAGTTTTAAATTATTTCGATTTTGGATAATTTTTTGGTTTAGGTCATTTCAGTTTCAGGTCAATTGGGTTTAATATTTGAGTTAATTAGATTTAAGTTAATCGGATTTCACACTTGAATTACTCAATTTTAAATCAATTAAGTTTAATACTCGAGTTTATCAGATTTGATTATTTTAAATTCAAATCATTTTGAATTAATTGATTGGATCAATTTAAGTTATCATTTCAAGTTCAAATTATTCTAAATTAGAATAATTTTAAATTTAAATAAATTAATTACGAATTATTAACTTTTTTTTTAATTAAATTAAGTTATATTAAATTTAAATTTAAATAAATTGATCGAATTTTTTTATTTAGATTAGAACTTAGAGTCTAGTCTTTGCAGACGGCATCACCACACCGTGTCCCCCCGTCAAACTAAATATTCTTACAAAGCTCAAGTTGCCTTGTGTTTTTAAACATTTATTATCCTTCAAAGAAGGGTTAAATAATAATTCGACGCCTATATTTTAGCTTAATTTTTAATTTAATATTTTAAAAAATTTTTGTCAAATTAACATCAAAAATTTTATTTTGTTAAACATGTTAGTACTTAAAACTATTATCGTTAATCAACTACTGATATAACTATCAAACAACTAATAAAATATTGACACATAACAAAATATCACGTCATCATTATCATATCAATATAAAATATTTATTTTTTATTTTTAAATTTTTGTAATGATAATGTGGCAATTATAACGTTGTATTTTTATCACTTGTCAATGTTTGATTGGTTATTGACTACACGTCAATAATTTAATTAACAGTTATAATTTTAAGTACCAATACTTGACAAAATAAAGATTTAAATACTAATTTAATTAAAAAAATTTTCTAACACCAAACTAAATATTAAACTAAAGGCCAAATATTTATTAAACCGTTCAGAAATCCTTGTTCCTTAAAACACGAGCTTTGAAAGTGCTATTATGTCAATTTTTGGGGTTTTCTTGCACGTCTCAATTCTATTTTGAACTTCTCTTACACTGATGTCAGCACTGTAAGAGTTAAAATTTTGCATTGCTAGAAACAAGTCAACACAATTAATGCATGTGATCAAGGCACAATCAATGGAGGTTTCATGCTACAAAAGCTTAATAAAAAGGCAGCACAAATTATCATATGCTATCAAGAATGTCTTTTGATGTATCACCCTAACTAAACCCAGGAGACTAAGATCAACTTTCATAGCACTTTCTATAAGTCTCAAGAGCATGTAAACAATTACGTCCAAAGCAAAAGTTCCTGAAAAAGTCCAAAAGTAAGATGCCAAATGGACTTAACTTATGCCCGATGTGGCTTAAGAAGTATTATCAGACTCTAAATCAGTTGCAGCTATTCGCGCATGCCTTGAATGCAGCAGAAAGTCACGCCTCGATCTACTGTAGCTATTTGTCATTTCTGTCCAACAAAAGAAATATCTTCAAACTTCAGCTAAATCTTAGATGATTTTAAGAACTTTTAAACACATTGCTGCAGAAAAAAGAAAGCCAATATAGCTTAAAGCCTCCTCTAAATACATGAAAATGCTACTTTATTCAAATTATTTTTAAATATTTTTGTCTGACAAATCTCAAGATATGAATATTAAAATATAATTTTTTAAATACAAAAAAATTTAAAAAAATTAAATAACTTATGATAAACACGTACTTATATCCTACACTCATTTCCCGCTAATTTCTCTTTTAGATTTCATTGTCGCTAACAAGCAAAACTACCGAAAACAAATACGATCAATTCAAGAAGCATGATAAAAAATAAGGGATAAGGAATTGGCAAACAAAAAGAAAATGAAGTTAGGTAGCTGTGAGCCTGTTAGACATCTATATCCCAGTCAGGGTCAATTAAAAATAACTTGAAAAATGTAGCTATCATGGCTTTTGACAATTACGAGGCCACATTATTGTGTTGGGATCATCATTTTATCACCTATCTTAAAAATTTGAATTAGTTCTACTTTGTAATCAAAGAAAATTAAGCTGATTCTGACCAACAAAAAAAAAAAACATTAAGCTGATCTAACAAATTTTCTGTGTAATGCATTATTTACTGTACTATGTTAAACTACATTTTTACCATTAACATGTAACTGGAACTCATGTTATCCAGATTTTTTATTTTTTAATATATCTGTATTTGATATCTTTATTTAATATGTATTCGAATATGATTATAAAAATATGATTCTTCAAATATAAAAAAAATTAAAAAATTTAAATATATATATATTAGATACATACACGTTTCAATCACCTGAATGCGAATAATATGTTACTATAGATTGCTGAAATCATTAATTAACATGAAAAATCCATGAATTCCCAATTTAAGAAAACAATAAATCATTGATTTGAAATCAGGATTATAAATCCACGATTTGTTGCAAATCCTATTAAAATTATTAGTGTTTAGATTATTTACAAATTATCTCCACCAAACAGTTACCGATGATATTAATAACTAGTAATATATGACCACAACCCCCCCTAAAAAAAAGTAAAAAAAATTTGTAATGTTAGTAGTTAGATATAATGTAAATACTTCAAAGAAAAAGACAGATGACATGAATTCAATTAGTGCCGAACATAAAAATTTCTACCTAATTCAAAAAGAACTTTTTATTAGTTTCTACCAAACCAAACCTAAAAACTATTTGAAAATGAGTTCAATTAAAGAATTGGATTACCAAAGGGAAGAAGAGAATGTCTTAAGTCCCTTTCATCCCTGCAAAAAAGCCCATAATTTAGTCAAAGTACCACCCAAAACCATCCTTTAATTCCCCAACCAACCTATTTTTTCTTCTTGATTCTTCCTTCTTCTTTTTTTTTTTTTTTTGTTTTATATGATATCCTTGTTGGATATATATTTTTGACATTAATATAAAAATATAATTTTTTAAATATAAAAAAAATCCATCTTTAAACACGTATAAAATCTAACACTTAGATCCAAATCCAAATAAATTATCGCAAACCCCCCCCCCCCCCGCTTAAAATCCCCACCTACCCAACACCAACATCATTCCTCCATCATAGAAGAAAACAAATATTATCCTTCAATCATGCATTACTTCAAAGACTTCAAAGCCCTTCCCCACCTCCAAAAGGAGAAGTTAAAGCAAACACTTTTCACATGCAGAATTAAAAAAAAGAAGCAACCAAATAAGAATCAAATCTCCGTATAATAAAATAATTAAAACGCATACCTTTTTTTTTTTTTTTCTTTTGGCTTTGTTTTTTTGTTTTACCAGGGACCCTCATCTGCAGGGTAATCAAAGGGAACTTCACTAACAGTGGAGGAATCCCGTAGATCCGGGTGCAGGAACCCATAATTGCGCAAAACCTGATTATCAGCGAAATTCAAAGCTTTCACCATCCCACTCCAGCAAGATTCCCCAGCATAGATCTGATTATGATCCCCACTGCAAGGCTGACAGCCGGTGAAATGCGTGATCAACGGTCTCCTCCAACTTCCTCTCCCATTCCCAGCTTCCTTCAGAAACTCTTCCTTAAACGCAGCGTATTGCTCGCTCACTTTCTCCGCATGTCGCCTTCTCAAATTCGGCACCCCTCTCTCGATCTCCAAATACCTCTCCGTTGTATTTTCGTACCCTCCGATAATCTCAACCCAATACCCTTCAAAATAAAACTCACCTTCCAAATAAATATGATCATAATATTTCTCTTTTTCTTTGTAGAGCAAATAAATCAGAGCCGATTGATCATCTGATTCAGGGAAAAGCTTATCTTTGAACGTTGATCGTTGAATCTGACCCCACCTTTTATAGTCCTGACTCATTGGACCCATGCTAGACCAAGTATTAATCAAATCCATAGACCATTGGCAATTCCTAATCAAGAAAACCCCAGCATTTAGGCTGGTCCAACTTTTGCTGTCGTAAATCAACTTAGGCCAACCATGGACAACCAAGTTATGGTTTTTATACCTTTCTAAGGGTAACTTAAACTCCATGTCTGTAAACAACGCGTCCGAGTCAACCCACCAGATCCACTCCGCTTCAGGGTGAGCCAACATGGCTGCTTTAACGACCGGTAACTTTGCCCAATAGGAATCCATTTTGGGGTGGAATAACAAGTTGTTGTAAAAGATATCGTACCCATGGATTCTACAGTAATCAACCTTGTTCTTGAAAAAACGCAAGAGTAAATGATCACCGATGGGATTCTTACACGGCTTTGGTTGGGACCCAGTTACAAGAACGATTCTTTCGCTTGCTCCGGCGGCGAACGAAGGGTGATGCTTTAACCACTCTTTGCGTTTTTCATCCCAATCCGTCACCGGCTTTTCTATGGAGTAACTCATCTCTGGATCGTCGTAAAAGGTCGGGTCTTTAGGGTCGGACTTCAAGTTAACTCCGAACCCACTTTCCGCACAGTCCGCCGGATTATTCTTCTTAGACGATGCGTCGGTAAGGGCGGGGTCTAAGTTAGAGGTCGGAGTGAAAAATGACCAAAACGAGCAAACTAACAAAATAGCTAAAAAAGCACCACCACAGTAAAGAAAACCATCGGACAGACACCAAAACGGACGGTTTCGAGGTTTCGCCATGGGAGAAGATTGTAAATGAGAAAACTCAGGAGACACCATTTTTGAGGTTTTTATGTTTGATAGTTAATTAGATTTGTTTCTAAAGTTTTTAAGAGAGAAGAAGCCATCAATTAAAATGCCAAAAACTGTGATGGCCAAATTTGGTTGGGTAATTAAAGCAGACAAAACAATGGAACAGACTGTTTTAAGCGTATTTACTTCTGCTTGCTTTGTTTTGTGTTTTTGTTTTAAAAAGCGAAGTGCCGTCGGTTTCGGTGCGCCGGGAGTGCTAAAATGCGCGGTCTGGAAACGCAGTTTTAAGAGATAAGAAAGGCGTGAACTACGGTTGGAAGACACTTGACACGTTGACACGTGCAAATGAGTGCCGACACTTTTGGACTGGACTCGTATTTAAACGTTGGACTTTTTAACTTTGGGATGCTAATTTTCCGTTATTTCCGTTTAAATTGTCTCCCTTAATTATCTTACCGATTGAAAAGGAAAAAGTTTAATTAATGAGTTTTTAGATTTTTTTTAAGGTTTAATTAATTTTTAGCGTATTCTTTAATTAAAATATAATTTATATTAATATCATATTAAATATAATAATTAATAATTTTTTATTATTTTTAATATATCCAATTAATATATTTTTATAAATAGAAATTTTACCCTTAAAGCGTTAGCAAAACTTTTTTTATTTAAAGTAATAATTTTGTATTAAATATGATAACTATTAATTAATTTCATAAATTTTAATAATAAAAAATATATTTCTTAATATAATAATTTTAAAAAATATTTTAAGGCATTTATTATCATTGCTAATTATAACGTTACGAACGAGTTGACGAATGAAATGATATTAATTTAATTAAAATATTAAATAAAAATAAATTAAATTAAAAATGTCTTTTTAATTTTCTTTTAAAAAAATAACAATCTACTAAAAATTTTCTCATTCTTTTCCGAACATCTATTAATTTTCTAAAAGAAAAAAAAAACTACTCAATAATAAAATTATTTACTTATTTTTACCATTTTTTTTAAATTCAATATATTTTAAACAGCACACGTTGCCACTCATGGATGATAAATTCTAGTCAAAATCTTTTAAAAGAAAATAGAACTTGGGGTTAAAGAAATTAATTAAAATAATGCGCCAATGACCGAAGACACGAGATTCATGACGCATTTATTTTCCATGTTCTCTAAGAAATTTGCATGTTACAATGAATCTAACTGTCTAAGATATGGACCCAAATAAAATATCATTTACTATTTAAAAAAAAAGAATTTTGAGGCTGTAATCTCTGAAGTTTGGACCAAATAAAATGTCTAGTATGATTTTAAGTCAAATATTTTTTTTTCTGGGCGTACTTCTACATCTAATAATTGATAAAAACAATTTACAAATCAATTTTATCTAATCCTCGTTTTTGCTTGATTTTGATTATATAAAATATAAGATAAATAAATTATTTAAATCTCTCTCATGATAAGAGGATACATCTTGTATTTTATAAAATTTATATATTCAAAATTAATCTTAAATTAAATTATTAGTAAAATTTAAATTTTAATATCTATCAATCGAAAAACGAAATCAACTTACCAATTAAATCAATCCTTGTAACTGTATAGGCATTCACTAGAAGCATATGAAATACTGGTAAATATTTCTTATGTGAATTTTATTTTTTTATTTTATTACAAAAATATGTGAGCCGATCATTTTTTTATTTGCGGTTGTAAGTGTAACCCAAAGTGAAAATGACGTTGTATTGTTATTGTAAGAGCTATTATCTGCAGACTGGGGGCACATAGCTGACGGGTCAGATCAATGCTAGACCTAGTGCTGGGGCCCCTCCCTCATGTGAGCTTCTGACAATTACGGACAGGGGCGAAAGATTTATCGGTTCCAGCGGTAAGCTTTCGTGGCCCAGTTGGTTAGAGGACTGTTTTGAGTTCGACTCTCAACCAAAACACATCAAACATTTTTCTTTTAAACATCATCACTACAGCATTAGGATACCTACAATGCATACGCTGGTATTGGACCACAAATTTCAACTCAAATTATAAATGTACGGGCAGTGTATTCCTCAAAAACATGGAGAATGCTCTTCTCCGACAGCATACAAATTCAAGACCTTATCTTTCCTCCGCAAGAAAACTTACTATTATTTGCATTGTTTTTATGACGTATGCTGTAACTGGGATGGTTCTTGACTTTGAAACTGATTTCTGAAGAATATAAGCTATGACAATGGTTTGAAATATCCCATTGCAACTTGCATCGATCCCATTGCACCTACTTCTGTTAGACTAGAATGTAGCTTGCAAACAGAGGAATGCTCCTTCCGCTAATCAAATTAGTGTCTCATATCTCGCTTGTTTAACATCCCTTTAGATCCCGCCATTTGAGGTAAACCAGTCCGGCACGATAATGAGTGTACGCCCCCGCAATGACAAAGATGTGAAAAAGTTGGTGGCTGTGCCCAGCAATGTCGAATTTTCCAGGCATCCAACGCTCCGGAATCCTTGTTGCATAGACCAAAGCTCCGACACCATACAAAAGCCCCATCAGGATCTCATACGCTGTTGTGTGAAGTGCCTCCGGCTGGTGCCGGAACAAGATAAGCTTGTGAAGAATGGGTGCTATCCCAGACATGCCCATGCCAAAGAAGAGGGACGCACGGATGCTTCGAAACCCGGGACTCTGAAACACCGGCAATAAGGAAAACAAGATTGTTGCAACTCCCAAGATGGTTATAAATCCCATATAGAGGTTACAGTAGAATGGATCACAGATGAAGGAATAATATACAGGAGGATAGAAGGAAGTAGATATAAGAGCTGCAATCCCGGCGTAGTCTAGCCTGAGCATGATATATGACAGGCGTCGTGAGTGGCAAGACAGAAGGTGGCACGTGCTGCTAGCTAGGAAGCAAAACATTGCACCACCCAAGAAGGCAAAAAAAGGCCATCGCGTTATCGGTCTCAGCATCAGGGGTGCTATTATCTTCGCCACGTCCTCCTTCACACTTTGCTGACAAAGAAAAATGTATCAGTTGCATGACGCTCCCAAGATGTAAAGTCGACCATTAACAATAAAAGAGAGACATCTACTGCTTTAACTTTCCACCATGCAATTATAGGGATAACCATTGTGCCGGGGAGCACAAGATGACACAAAAAATGCTCATTTATATACATGTGTCTTAGAGCTATATACACTACAAAAACATAAGATAAAAAAACTAGCGGCTGCAAACAATGTGCCTGGATTCAAGTACTCCAATCCTCTCCTTTTTCAGTCTTGAATTACTCCTAGCAAGATCCTATTAACAGGCAAAAAGTTGACAAAATTTTGAACCATTAACATTATAGCAGTTGATTCCACATTGCATGAATACCTGCCAAAGAATCCTCCTACCAACTTCATAACTAAAGTTCCACATGCTGGGGTTTAAGCCCTTAAAATTACAGTACAAGTAATCTGTAACATCAAAAACTATAATACAAAAAAGTACCATGCTGGTTGCCTATATATTTAGAGAAGGTTTCCTCTACGCTTTGCATACTTTTCCGTAAGCATGGGAAGCCTTTACTGAATCACGTATCTCAACAACAGTAGCACCTTAAAATTTCAATATCAATTTTATTTAGGACCTGTGGTTACAATCAGATGCCTTTTGTTGCTCAGAAAGGTTCAAGAGTAGTTTTCTGTAGAAAGTTTGCTCGAACAAGAAGACCGATTTTATGACCATAGGCATTTGGCTCGTTGGCATTCTCTAACCCATAAGAACCTGCTGAATGTTCATTACCAAACACAACGCCATCACCAATTAATTCACAATTATAGTTCCTTTGAAGTAAAACTTCACTGAACACAATAGAGCAGAGGAAAAAAAACTTCATGGATTTCTGCAACGATTGAAACAACTTTGGAAACATGATTCGGGCATACTGTCTGAGAAAAAACCCATAGAGATCCATGTTTCTATTCAGAGGCTGTTGACACCATGATATTCAGAACACTCTTTTACGCATCAAGTTAAAGCCTTCGTTTCTACAATTCACCAACTAGAATTCTAACCAAAGGGATATATTATCCTCTGCTAAATACGCTGTCATTAAATTCTGACCAAGTTAAAAAATGGTACTTCTTATCTTAATTCAATTTACTTCTCAACTTTTGATTCCTTGTAATTTACAAGCTAATAAATTTATAAACAGTTTGCTGGGCCATTCACCCTTGCTTCAAACCTTAAAACAGACTCAGACTTCGCCTCTTTCATCGATAGAATATATCCACTATCTCCAAACAACTATGAAATAGCTTATTAAGGATATGGAGCATTACCAGAACACAAACATTGGAGTGATTCCTAGTGGAGAAACGCTCAGGTAAACAATTATACAAAAGTTCTGCGACATGCCAAACTGAGAGTGACGGAAGCGAATCCACTGAAGGGAGAGTGGTCTTTAACTCCTCCCGAAGTTTGTTCAAATCAGGCATATTTGGTAAGGAAGGCAGGCCTGTCCTGAGTGCTGAATGCAATTTGTGCAAATCAGCCTTTCTCAATGTATCAGGAATATGCTGCAGAGAGCTAAGATCAACAACCTTTGGAACCTTCATCGCAGTGTATATGGTAAGCGAAAGGAAAATGAAGAACCCAATCAAATGCCTGTAAAAAGGTAACGGTTCATACTCAAACATATCATATTACAAGTGAAATCATGTCAATCTTTGATCTGATAACATGAATTCATGGACTACAATACTGAAGAACTAAAGAGTATATTTCCATTGATAGCAACAAAATTTACTTCACAAATTGACGCATGTTTACATTTCTTCCCTAAATTTCTCATTTCAAATCTAAACAGTCTTTTGCTTATTATAAGTAAAAAGGAAATTAAAAAATTGTTTGCATTCAATGCATGAAGAAACAAAACCAGCTCCTTCACAGTCAACCACTGTATTAAACATCGCCTTACAAGCACCACAAAAGGCAGAACTTCGCATTTGCCAAAAATTAAAAGGCGGTAATAGTTTGCAGGCGAAGAAAACTTACGTCCAAACATTGAAAGTCTCATTGTGAATTTCGAAGATGCTAAGCAAGACCTGCTTCATTGGCCATTCTGATCTATAATGGCCCAAAATATACTCGTTGTCCCTCAAATATCCAGGCAACGAGTGGTACTCAACCAGCTGGCACTTCACTTTCTTCCACGATCTCTTCCTTCTCCGTTCCTTTGAACAACAGCTCACTGTACAATTCTCCGTTGTTTCAGCTGTCATATTTGTATCTTCACAAACTTGTTCTGTCGCCCCTCTTTCAGCTTTCAACCAAATAACAATTTAATGAAGAAAACAACCCATAATTCACTGCAACAATGTAACTCAAACATATGTTCTTGTAAAGTAGAATCTTTTATTCAACTCAAAAACCAAAGGAAAGACCCAACAAAGAAAATAAATGAAATATAGAGTTAAAATGGTACCTGAAAAAAAAAAAAGGGAACTTGAAGAATCACCAGCTGAGAATGGAAACCCGGAGGGTGTTCCTTCTATAAATACAGAATTCTCAGGCGAAGGACTCTATACATACACACACACACACACACACACACACACAAAGACCAAGACAAGCACCCGAAATTTAGTATTCGATGATTCTCATAAATATGAACAAGACAACACCGAAAAAATAAATAAATATCAACAACACACAGAAACTGGAAAGAAAGTACGTGAAAAACAAACCGCTAAAATCTGAAACAGGGCAAAAGCCACATTGCAAGAAAACAAAAGAAAAATGTTTTTTTTTTTTTTCTTTTTGTTCATAGAGCAATGCTTTAAAGAAAACTAAAGAATGAAACCTTACTTATTGAGACTTATAAAGGGAAAATAATCTGATTCGGTGAAGTCTGAAGAGACGCGGTAATATCGAAGGTTGTTTTTTGTGTGGTTGAGGTCAAGGTGTAGAATGGAACGAAGGAGGATTAAAATAATCGAATATATACATGTATATAAAATTGTTGGTGGAATTGTTAAAAAAAGCTTGGATATTTTTATTTGTGGTGGACCCCTTGTACGTTTTTGGATTTTGCAGTAATATCCCAACAACTTCGGAAGCCAATTTTGATTGGATGCAATTTTTTAGATTGGACTTCTAAATTCTAATTGCATGAAAATAAAGCTTTCTAAGCTACATTTTGTTGTTAGGTTAGGCTAGCCTATTGCAATTGAATAAATTTATTCAAT
>JBBYHK010000010.1:434148-446364 GCA_038382065.1 Adansonia grandidieri
CGTATTTAACACTTACACTCAAGTCCAAATAACATAGCTTTTATCCAGCTGCCACATAATCATATTGTCTTCTCTTGTTGATGCAGAGCAATGCAAAGATTTTAGAGCAATGGAGAAAACATTAAGTTCTTTGGAAATGCAATAGTAAGGTGTCAGACAAAATGAGTGTCATATGGACCATTTTTTTTTTTTAAATGCAAAAACCTCATAGCTCTGGTAGATATTAGGATGATCTATTTTCCATTCTCTTTTATATAGCGTTTTGTAGTACAATAGCAGCACCATGTCCGACTTTCTAAATGCTAAATCAGCACCATAATCCCTGCCGACGCCACCAGTCTAACCACAGAAAAAGGCAATGGCTTCCGATGTGGAGGATATGCTTAATCAAATACCTTATGGACTGACAATTCTTAACATTAAAAATAAGCTTAACATGCAACTGATTGCAAGGCCAATAATGAAAGCAATTAATCACTGCATAGTTCATCAGCCACGACGCAACACTAAAAATATGCTTTCAGCTTCTAGAGAAAACTAGGCAGGACCTTGAGTTTAACAGCATAATTGTCTATCAATTTTGTGTTTCATGTAAAAGGATTCAAGTAAACGAAAGATAGAAAGGAACTTCAATCCTGACCTGTCAGTGAGGAGTTCGACAAAGGTTTCAATTCATTCCACAAGTTCAGGTACCATTATTCTTGTACTACTGAATAGATGGTAATATGAAAGCTGCAGCAGTATGGCAAATTCAATCATATTCTCAAGGAAAACTCTTATATTACAAATACTGACATACAACCTATACATGGAAAATTGCTAAAAGGCAGTCACGCTTACCTGACAACCAAACCTGTGCAGAACCAGTCGAAAGTGATCACTTGCATGTGGCAATCATGCCGTGTGTCAAAAGCTACCCACTTCTGTATCGTGATAAACTGAGAATGAGCATTAATGGAGCCTGCATTTCTTTTGACTCAATTGCGCAGGGCAATTGTACTAAGGCAAGTGAAACTATGCTGTTCACAGAAGGCTACACACAAGGGACGTCCCAATAAATCTTTGGTCCCAACAAGCATTTTGAAAGAAACTGGTCGGGAAGAAACAAGAGGTACAGGATGGAAAAGAAACCAGAGAACAGTGCAAAAACATGAAATTTCATAGGAATCACAGTTCCAAGAAAGAGAGAGATCATTCGAACAAAATCAGTATCTTTTAATTGAATAACAGGAATGAAAGTGTTATCTTATGAGAACCAAAAAAAAATTTCTGATCCATATTCGGTACAACTTTTACACAGCCTAAAATACAAATGAAAGGAAGGATGCTAATTTTCTCCTCCTCTTCTTTTTACCACCTTCTTTCACAATGCTGTTTGCACTACCTTTACCGGCATATCCATACAGACAAGAAAAAAAAGAACTGAGTTCTTCCATTGAATTTTTCCCTCCCATATTTTTGCTAAAATGGTTTTTGTCAGAGCAGCATTAGATGGCAAATTCTAATTCAATCATTCCTAGCTTCGAAGCTCCAAAGCACATGCTGTATCATTTAGAAGGATGGCAAAGCATTAGGGAACATCACCAAGAACAAAAATCTTTGAATTCTCCACCCATGACTTATACTTTTTCTTTGTTACAGAACTGTTAAACTGGTATCAGCAGCAACAGCGGACTCACTTGAGTATTGAGTATTCCTAGCCTTTAAGTACTTTCCAACACCACCCACTGCTATAGATTCTGCTGTTTCTGTATCTGGATTGCTAGATCATCACCCAACCTTACCCTGGACTAAAAAGAAAAACCAAAAATAAACAGTTTTGAAGAAGAAATATAAGTTGGAAAAAAAAAAAAAACTAGAATCAAGAATCTCAGGATTAGGGGGTCCAAAAACTAACATTATCTTCATCCTCAGAGTCAGCACTCTTTTCACCTTTTCCCTTATCTTACTCTTCCTCTTCATCAGGTTCAATGTATGGATTTACAAATACTGTCAGTCTGTGACACTAATTATTTTAATCTCTTCCAACACAAGCAACAAAGGAAAACACTCAGAAATCAGGTTCGGAACAGAAAGCATCCTAGTAGCCAATCCTTCTAACATAGATGCTTAAATACTACAAGAACATTCTAGAGACATTACAATCATCCCAATCAGGATTTTTCCTTAAAAACAGTTTTTCAATTGCAAATCATACATGATTGAAATTTAAAAGGCACACTTTCCAGGGAGGAAACGGAAGGTTTGAATCCATGTAAATGCACTCTTGGGAAGGGGCAGCCATAGATTTTTGAATAGAATTAGTCCCATACTAGAAAACGGATGAGGAAACTTGGGTAAAGACCGAAAAAGACATTTTGTAAACAGAAACTGGTTTTGACCTCAATATGATCTCTTCTTTATGCACAACAAAAATAAAATGTATGAATATCAACTAAATAGCTAACAATTTATAAAATAGAAAAAGAAGGGGGAGAGGTTGGGCTTGCATTTGTATTAAAGAAGCAATCAACCATGCTGCTGATGTTAAGAACATGCTAACATGGAAAAATCCAAGAATTAGACAAATCAGTAATTACAGAAAGAATACATAACATCAAAATTCACCAGATGTCGGTCATTGTCATCAACAGGAACCTTCTCCATAGCCGATGGTGTGGTCAAGCTACCAACAACTCCGCCAAAAAACCACATGCTTGAGGTTTAAAGTTTTGCAGATTTGTAGAGGACGAAAAACTGGGAATCAATTGCGTGAGGCCACTATTTTCCATACTAACAACACCTCTTCCTGATTGAAGTAACTTAGAGTTAATTCATCTTTAAAAGGCTTTCCCCATGTAGATTCACCTCCTCTCCCAGAACCAGTTGGATCACCGCCTTGAACCATAAAATTCCGATAGACCAGAAAGCATAACTTCATCAGCATGAGTCAAACTATAAAATTAAGTGACGAACACAAAAGATAGAATTTAACTGAGCAATTGTCACCGTACTGAATGTTGCTTTGGAAGGCTACTCCATTGTAATAACCACATTCACAAAGAGAGATGAAGCTTTTGCATGTCCTTGGAGTTATATCATAGTGAATCCCAATGTTCAAATCACCAAATGTTGTATGCAGCAGAACATAATCTTCCTATTTGGAATTTTTTTTCAATATACTCATTTTTGGTGACAGGACAATAAGAGGTAGAAGTCAAGGATCATGAAGCAGCATCAGTTGTAAAACGGCCTCTTCACCTGATAAACAATCCAATGTTTAGACTGACCGAGGCTCAAATTGTTTAGAAATATCTTGAGGCATTTTCTTCATACTCAAAACCCATCATGGATCTAAAATATTGGCTAAGAATCGAAGGTCATGATCATCTTCATCAGGAATTTTCTTTTTCTACTTTCTAGATAATTAATATAACAACTCGCACATAAGCGTACCACTATCAACTGATTGATGTAAACTGATAGTTATCACAGCTCATTACGAACACAAAGTCTAATAAACAAATTGACACCAAAACTGTTTTTGACATGATCAAAATCCAGGGAAACCTTACCGCCAAGGGGATTAGGAGTCTGCAGAACATAACCTTCAAAACAAGAACCACCTTATAATAATGATGTAAAGCTGGCAAAACAATAAAATAAATGCATCAATCAAAGATAGGCAGAACATAAATTAAAGGTGCTGCTTACCTGAATTGTAATGATATCTTCCTTAGAAAAAAGGTTCATCTGTAAGAGGCTCCTTCGCTCCTTCCAGTTTTTAGTCTTGATATTTAATTCTTTAATTGCCTACAATAGAAGAAAAAAATAAGCAATATTGTTGTGCTCTAACATATGCTACTCTATGAGGAAACCTTGACAATAAGCAAGAAACGAAACCTCATAACAGAACATATTTTCCATGAACTCGGTAAAAGCTTTGCTCAGCACAGGGCAAATATACCCTCCTGCACTGAGTTGAGGAACCAATTAATATATTGAGGCACAAAAGTAAACCAAAACTGCGATGACTATAGACCTCCAAAATAAACTAACTTCCTAAAAACGTAAAATTCAAAGCAATCAGTATACTAACAAGGCTGAGCAGAAAACAAGAAACTGATCCTAACCAACATTGTTTATGCAAGCAGTTTTACCAAATTGCAACAATATAACCAATATGCAATATTAATATGAAGGCCAAGCGGCTAAGACTATTATAACAAGGTTTAAATCTATTACCCATGAGAATTCATTGCCTTTATGCAGACTACCACCAAGCATTTCAAACATTTATTCCTTTTCTGAACTAGTTTAAATTCAATTCAAGATATATGATTTCATAATTATAATGAACATAAGATTTATATTATGTGCACTGGTCCCACCTAATTTCTTTCATTGTCAAGGGATTTACAGCTGAACATACCTACTTTCTCAGCAATACCAACAAAAATGCCGTTAACTAGAGGACAGAAATTTGAACTTCTTGAATTTCAGCTCAAAATTTAAACAAGAGTTGATGTCTAATGTGGTACCTATAGTATACTTCCGTGTGACAATCTGGTACCTAGAGTTAATAACACTAACTTAGGAAGACAACGTGGCTTTCATCCAATCACATTCTGACGTATGGCAAATAATGCCACATCATTTTACTTCTAAATTTACAGCATGATTTGCTAAAACATGAAGGTGGCAATGTACCCTAAAGCTGTTCAAATACTATATTTTGTTACTGTAATTACAAGTTCGAAATTTCAACTAAATAAATTATCTCTAACTTTCAGAATTCTAGTGGAAAGTAAGAGGAACAAGATCCTCTTGCTTCAATGGTTCCCCAGTAACCGAATTTTCCCAAATTTCCTAATGCAATGAACTACGTTATGTACCAGAGAACAATAAAAATCAAACCCAAATTTCACTAAAAATAAGTCAAACAATAAAACAAGTAAAAAATGAACATAAAAAGATACCAACATTATGTCGAAGACGCTGCCATCCTTCGTGCATTGAACTACGTTATGTACCAGAGAACAATAAAAATCAAACCCAAATTTCACTAAAAATAAGTCAAACAATAAAACAAGTAAAAAATGAACATAAAAAGATACCAACATTATGTCGAAGACGCTGCCATCCTTCGTGCATACGGGTAATATCAAGGGAGTAAATGCAAGTCTGAATAAGGAATCCCGTTAGCAAAAATAAAATAAAAAAGAGACAGAGAGAGAAAATTAAAATGTTGCAAGTAAATAAGCATGAATTTAATAGAGATATAAACAAAAGTCAAGTGGAGAATAAGGACATACGCACATCAATAGAAGGGGAGGCGTTTGAAAGGTGTAGGATTTTCATTGGATTTAGCGCCGCCCTACTCGGTGGCCCACTCAGTCTTGGTCATGAAAACTCGACCTTTGCTGTGCTGTTACTTCCCCCCATCTTTATGAGCTTTTCAGGGGCGATTCAGCTTTAGGATTTCTAGTTTTTAACAGCTTTGTTCTGAATTAGCTGTTTCCGGTTATTATATTGCAAAACTTTTTTAAAAATTTTATAATTTAAATTTTTTTAATTTTTTTTTCATATTTAAAATTAATTTTTATTGGGATTAAATTCAAAATATTTTCTTAAATTTTCATCCCAATTTAAATATTGACAATCAATTTGACATAAAACGAGTATTACTTATTTGTATAATTTTGTATTTAATATACAAAAGTAGTTCACGTGAAAAATGTAATCTTTACACAAAATAAACTCATTTGAAATAAAATCCATTGAGACATGTAATTGGCATAAAATCAGTCGATTAATTATCAATTCTTCATTATTATCATCAAACAAGTAAAACCTTTCGTTGAATAGTTAATTGTAATTATAATATATAAAATAATTATCATGTCCGCTTGCTATTGAACTCTATAAGCAAAATTAAGAGAGTAAAACTTAGAATATAGTAAAAGAAATGTACCAAAAAAAAGGAATATAGTAAAAAAAAAAAAATTAAATATCGTGGCTGGTGCGAACAAAATTTGTGGAATTACTCTAAACAAGGATCAAGAAATCTACGCAAGAGTGATAATAATTCAATTTTGAAAAAAAAAATATATATATATATATATATAATTAATGTGTAATAGAGATGTCCGTGAATCATACTACAATTTGAATTTTTTTTTTTTTTAATTTTTCATACTTAAAGCTTGAATTGCACCAGCCTAAAGGCTTAGATCATTATTTACAAATTAATAAAATATTTAAAAATTTTATATATCAAAATTTATAAAGATTTAAATAAAACTTTTTTATTATTAAATAATAATTCAAAACGAATAAGACTAACATAAATTAAAAAAATATTTTATCTACAGCTCGAATTATAAATATATTTAATATGTAATATTTTAATATTTTTAAAAAATAAATTAAAATTAAATTAAATATTATATATAATTGAAATAATCTGAACCAACTTTCATTGGCTCGAATTTTCGATTTTAATGGGATTTTTTCTCAACCCTAAGCTTAGGGTATTTCTCAGTGAAAACCTGAGACAGCTTTTTTATTCATAAGCAATCGTTACGATATTATATGATACAAACTCAATACACCACTAATTTACCACCGATTGCCAGTTACTCCCATTTACGTGGCTTCAATAAGGCCCAATAAACGACACTCAAACTAACTAATCGAGCGATTAATTATCTAATACATAATATCAACTACAGATACAGGAAACAAGAAGTTTCCTTGATCATGCCAGGAACAGGATACCGATAACAAGTTATGTTATTTGAACTTAGAAGTAAGTATCAAATACGGGTACGTGTTTGACATGAATATTTTAATTTTTTCTAAATATATCAAAAATCATAACCCATAACCCATATAGGGATTCTTAGGAAAAAAAAAAAAAAAAAGAAAAGTGAACAACGTAGGAATAGGATATAGGAAACAAGTTTTTTATTTTTGTAATGCAGGAAATGGAGAATTTTCGTTAATTTAGAAAAGAATCAATTTTCATTGGTTCAGCAGACTATGTTACAGTTGGATTATAGCAAACCAGGAACTGCAAGGGTTTCTCCATTCTTTAGGCCTGCAGATATCCCTTCACCTCCAGGTAAGTTATCACAGTTTCAGCCAATTCATACGGGGAAGCACAGTCATTTCCCTTTTGTGGCAATACTAACTGCAAAATAGATAAAGGTTAGAGCTTCAATTTGAATGTTGGAAATTTAAAAAATCGAAAGCTAGACTTGTGTATATGTGTTAGATATGGATATGTGTCTGACAAATGTATAATCAATTTTTTAAAATTTTTTTATGTATTTGGAAAATTCTTAAAAGATCATATTTCTATACTCATATTCAAAAATATGTCGGATAAAGATACTAAATATAAATATTTCAAAACAAAAAAAGTCAGAGCGACATGGATTTTGAACATGTAGTAATTCCAGTAATGCAAACTAGTCTAAAGGACAGCTTTGACAAGCGTAGGTTGAGAGGACTAGAAATGCCCAACCAATATCAGATACTTGAACGTTGACCAAATATCTGTCATATTCATAAAGCCGAGGCCATCGACAAGCACACTAGAACCTAAGCCTGAACACATCTGAAAGCATTTTCATGATGCGCATCAGCTTAATTTTCATGTTCGGAGCATAAAACGATATTTAGATTCATATTTGAACACACATGAGCTATTTTAAACAAGAATGTTACTCCAACAATACACATACCTCACAATTCAGAGGTGGTTCATATGGGTCATCGATACCGGTAAAACCTACAAAGCAAAATATTACATAAGCTACTCTTTAAATGTGAGCTTATACCATCTTCAGATACAAAATTCAGGACAGACACCTTTAATTTTTCCTGCTCTTGCAAGCTTGTACAGGCCCTTCGGGTCCCTCGCCTCGCATATTTGGAATGGCACATCCATGAAAACCTGTCCATTGCACTGCTCAGTGAAATTTTCTTAAAAGCTATGAAGAACCTCTATCTGATGTAAAAGCTCTTTCACACAAATAAGATCAAAATCCTTGCGTGAAGGCAGCACATACCTCAATGAAATCTCCGTCTGGCAACAGTGCACGACACGCATCCCTGTCTCTTCTGTACGGGGATATCACACTGGCAATGCAGACAATGCCAGCATCCGCAAAGAGCTTTGCAACCTCTCCTATGTGTAAAATCATAACACGTTGCAAGTTGGAGCCATCAGAAGAAGAGAATGAAAGGATAAAGCAAAAAAGGACTATGATGAGGAATCAAACAGCATTTACCAATCCTTCGTATGTTTTCTGCACGGTCTTCGGCTTTAAAAGTAAGGTCGCAGTTTAAACCATGCCGAATGTTATCACCGTCAAGGATGTAACTCAACTTTCCCCTTGAATACAAGGCTTGGCACACAGCGCAAGCCAAAGTGCTCTTTCCTAAATTCACAGACCACAGTGAGAAAGGAAGCAACATAATGACATAAAAGCATGATGTTTGAACACGCTCTACAGTTTAACAAGGAGAAACTAACAAAGAAGAAGAGAAAGAATCGGGTATAATCAAAAAGAAGGACCTCTGAAATATCAGCTGTGATGACCTAAATTACTGGGTTTTGAATTTACAAGTTCCTCTAAAACTAAAAGACCAATGGTTCAGTTTTTGGAAAATTTATTTATTTATTTTTTTTAAGCACATAAAAGAGACTACTAAAGCACATCATAAGCTCAGGAATCCCTCTTATATACTCATAGACAATAATGTGAAAAACCATATGAATAACTTAAAACAAACCTGAGCCACTGAGACCCGTAATCCATATGACACAACCCTTTTGTTGGAGTAACTCTTGCCGATGAAGTTTACCAACTGAACTTTTGTGCCATACAATGTTTCTTGCCTTTCCGTTAGTAGCCATCTGGCGGAGATTTTCACCTAGTTAGAAGTTTGAAATCAGAACCCTAAGTAGATTCAGCCGGAAAGAAACCATACACTAAAGAAATCATGAGTTTGCACTCAATTTACCTGAATTCAAAGGTAAGTGTCGTATACAAATATTTTATATAAGTATACTTAATTTTTTTAGTTTTTTTATATACACATACTCGATATATGTTGGACATACATATCGAACATGGGTATTTTAAGAAAAATAAAAAATCCAAGTAAGCTTTGGAAAGTCATCGTTACCCCTAACTCATTCCATGAAAGGCCAGAGTTTCTGTACCAAAAATAGAAAACAGTCTCCCAAAAGAAGAAAGTCATTTGCCAAAAAAAAGAAAAAAAAAACCAATTCAGCATCTAAAGCTAATAAATAGTCAAATATGAAAAGCTGATGTTTAAGGATTCAGATGTATCCAGTTGAATTAATATCAGTACCGTCATCACCAGAAAAGAAGCCAGTACAAGCAAAGGGCTTGCTTCACCAATTACTTTCTCTCCTTTTTTTTACTTCTTCCAAAGATACTTAAAGTTTCAGTCCTCCAGACGAAGCCTTGTGATTGTTCTCTACACCTCCATCTCAATCCGGAAAATGTGATTTTGGATCCCAACCATTTCATAAGGAAATCTACCAGGACAAAACCAGTTATGCTTTGAAGGCCAAACTTATGCAGAGTAGAGAGTTGACGACTTCAAGGTTGGAACTCTATAAAGAACACCATCAAGGACAAAAATTCAGTGAAAGCAGCCAGGTATAATCTGATAGTTAGGCACACCCTTTGTCCAGAATTAAGGTCCCCAAGCTCAAACTTCTTCATCATCCCCAACTTATCCATTAAACAAACAACAATCTTGGCTATAGAAAATCGAAAACGACCAGCTTATTATTTGCACATGTGGTATTCTTAAGACCATGGAAGGTACAACAGTAGATAATGGATAGTCTAGAGAAGGGTTAGTTCATTAGCTGGTCTGTTTCCATTGTAAGAAATCTTAGACTTAAATACCAATAACCCTCATTGAGGCCATATCTAGAAGGAGGTCCCTCATCAAGGTAGGCAGGGAAACTACATATTTATGACCATAAATAACATATCGGAAATTGGATAAACCATCTAGTCTACTTCAGTCGATTTGGATATTTGACCAAAAAATGAGAGATATGGAGGTATGGAACTATTTTCATGGATTTCAGGTGCAGTCCCGGTCTAAAAACAGTAGAACTAGAACCAATTAGAGCAAAGTCAAAAATGCTAATGCTTGCTAGAGTACCACCTAATTAAGCTTGAAAATAACTTCAAAAGTCAACCCAATTAGCCCTTCTCCATCCTATTAAATATTTTTTATACAAAAAAAAAAATTACTACAACTAACCTGGCCAAAAAATGTTACAAGTTTAAAACAAATCCAAGCTTGCTGATGATATCACATTCGGCTGTATCCAACAGGCTTTCCTTTTTACCGCAACAAGTATTAAGGTGGTCCTAAAGCCCACTTCTTAATAAAAAAAAAAAAAAAAACAGAAATAGTGAAGAAACCAAAGATTTTTTTATTTTCTTTGAATTAAAAGTGGTGTTAAAAATCCAACCTAAAATGATAATAATAACAGAATATAACTTATTGTTTGATACTATGTTAAACGTTCAATCCGAAGCCAATTAATATAAACGAAAAGGCTCGACCGAGATGATAGACAATCCAAAATTTAAAAAGCAGCTCTAACCAATTCCACCCATGCGGGGAAAAAGCACTTGACCAGAAAAAATAAAATTAAATACTTGATCACCAATGAAAAATTAAAAAAATAATAATAATAAGTACCAGAAACAACAGCAACACGGCCATTCGTAATCGCGACGGTCGATTTCTCCGTCGCCTGAACCAAGCTCAATCTCGCATAGTTGCCGCCACTCAACGCCAAAGAAGAAGGCGACGGCAACTTAACGGAACCAAATTTGGGAAGCGATACCGACGGGCCACTCTCGAAACCAGTAGAAGAACAAGAAACCGATGGCCGTACCGCCTTGAGTGCAACCATCTTAATCGTAAAATTCACAAAATAAAATGAAGGAGAGCGCGAGGCGAGGTTAAAGGCAAAGCAGTAATTAAAATTACAAAAACGATTTGATCTCTTTCTTGATTTATATATAGAGAGAAAGATCGATGGAAGTTGGCCAAAACAGGAGTTAGTTAAGATAAATGGCTAGGCTGAAATTTTCTGATATTATATTCAGATTTGTACGTATTTGTGTTTTTTTAATGTAATAATTTTGCTTATTACGTTAATAAATTAATAATTTATATATTTTTATTATATTTTATATTTTAAATATTTAAATTTATATAAATTTTTATATATTAATATATTATATTATACAAATTTTAAAATATTTATACACTTACCTCATAATATATTTTAATTATTTTTATATTATATTTATGTACTCATATTTAATATTATTAAATTTAAATATTATATATTAATAAAAAATTTATAATATTAATAATTTGATTAAATAAATTCATCCTTTTTAATATTTTATATCACGTAACCCTATCCTATTTATACATTTTTATATATATTTTTTTCAGCACATTTATCTTTGTCTAATAGCACTCATTTGATTCCACCTGTAATTCCAATATTTTTCTAGTGAGGAATGAGTCTGATGGAGATTGGAAAGGGACCCATATCCCACATTGGTTTTAGTTGTGCGGTCCACGCGCCTTTATTTTGCGTGGGTAACTTGAATGGGGGGCTAAAAAACCAGTTTGGATAATGACATTTTGTTCGTGGCGAGTAAAATAATAATCCTTTCGAATGACCTTTTTTTCTAATTAAGATTATAATTAAATAATGTTTAATGAATCATTATCAGATGTTAGGTTTATAATCAAACCCAAAAAGTAATGCTTGAGTTTAACAAGTCTTTCGTATTTGAATTCCGCTTAAAAATAATTGAAAGTTAATTAAACCATTTTCATTACTTTATACAAACCGTTCAAAGTTCAAATTCGAAATAAAAATTTAAAAAATATATAAATAGATATGTACATGGTAGTGAACCTTTTGAAATTTTGATTACATTTTGAAGCCATTCAAATTAATATTTAATTTGTAATGTTATTGCTAATCTCGATAGTCGGACATTAAAAAATAGACGTAGTTAGGGGGATGTCCTAGAGATTAGCTGGATCTTTGAACATTAAGTTTAATGATTAATATATTATCTTATTAATATTAATATATCATCTTATTTAAAAATTATTTAAAAAAGAAAAAAA
>JBBYHK010000010.1:448805-463728 GCA_038382065.1 Adansonia grandidieri
ATAATTAAATTTAAAAATAAAATATATTCATTAAATTAAGTTATTGATCTTAATTAATAATAATTTATTATATTTTAAAAATATTTTTATACTTTATTTATTTGATGTTTAAAATTTTGAATATAAAATATTTATAATTTTAAAATTTATATTTGTATATAAACATATTTATATATCTATAATAAAAATATATTTACATGTGTGTATAATATATATATTTTATTAAGTAATTTAAAAATAATTATAAGTTTTATTTTAGAGGTGTCAATTTGATTATATTTAACGTGTAAATACATAAAGCTATATATAATAATGAGATTTTTAAAATTTTTGGCCCAAGGGAGCAAGGTAGCTTCGCCCCTGCTCATGCTCTTTGTTAATGTCATCGGAATGATTGAATTGACGAGGTCTTTGGAAGTTGTAAGGTTAAGGTTGAAAGAGATTTGGAAAGATAAAAGATGTGACCCGAATATAACGTTTAAGATGTGCTTGATAGTTAAGAAAATGAAGATTTTTAATTTATTTAGAAAAAAAAAAGTAAAAGACAATCAAAATGAGTGAGTGTTTAAGATTTCATTTACCTTAAAACAATAACTATGTATTTATATTTAATTGTTGGATGTCTACAGAATGATAATATAATAGACGTGAATTAGGTGTTTTTTGCATTTAAAATTGTTGAGGAATTATGAATTTATCAAATATTTTATGTACATTGATGAGCTTGACAAGGTAAAGGTAAGCCAACACTCTTCACACAATTATCATTTAATGAAAAAAAAATTGTAGGTATGACTATAAAAATATAATATTATATAAATATATTTTTAAAATTTATATAAAATAAATTAATAATATATTAAAATTTATATAAGTATAAAATATTTTAAATTTAATTATAATAAAAATTATATGAATAAAAATTATAAAAATTTAAGTTAAATTAAATGATACGTCAAAAAAATATTGCGGCTTAAATCTGATTGTCAGTTGATGAGATGCCGCATTGAATATAAAGTCGTTGCTGTACCAAAAAACGCAAATTGGTCATTGTTACGAATAGTGCAACCGCGTACGAAAAAGCCCATAGTCCGCGTAAGAAAACAACTAAAGGGTTAGTTGCACATTATTCTTTAATTGAAAAATTTTAAAAATAATTTAAATAAATATTTATATTATAATTTTATTAAATATATAAATATTTTATATTAATCTCGTTAAATAACTAATGATATGGTATTTAATATTTAATTTAATTATAATACATAAAATTTTTAAAATAATAATATATTTTTTTGTCAAATATCATAATCTAGTTAAATAAAAAATAAATATTTTAAATTAATATCTTTAAATAAATATTGATTGATATTTAATATCTAATCTAATTATAATATATAATTTTTTAAATGAATAATATCATATTTTTTATTATCTATTATAAATTTATTAAATATTAAATCTTATATCATTATTTATTTAATAATATTAATTTAAAAAATATATGTATTTGATGATGAAAGTATTTATTTAAATTAAAAATTTTTAAATAATACTTAATTGAAAAAAAGTAATATAGTACTTATTATTTAATCTTAAAATAAAATGAAATAAGAAAATAAAAGAAAAACAAAAAAACAGACAGCCGTAGCATGGCGTGGGCCCCTTTCTCACGGCTTTAAACGAAAGCTTAAAAAAAAAAAAAAAAAAAAAAAGAGAGGGTGATATCCCACTTTCAAAGTTAACTCAAACCATAAGCAATTGAAATGAAATCGTTCTGACTATTTATTTTATTTTTTTAATAAAACCGTTAATTTCCAAAATATTAGGAGAAGGGAAAAGCAATCGAAAGCTCAAACAACTCCACTAAATTGCATCCAATTTCGGATCCTCCATTTCAAAATCCTAACTACAAATTATCAAAGAAAAATGTTAACTTTCTTTAACATTTCTTTTCTCATTTATATTTAGTTTCTTTAATGTTTTTTTTCTCTTGTCTTCTTTTTGTCTGCTCCGTTTCGATTATTTAATTTCCAGGAAACTGTCTCTGAAACTTCCTCATTGTAGGGTAGTAAGCAAAAAGGGGAATTCCCTTTGACTGAGACTTTTTTTTACTCGGTTGAAGAGCTTTTTTGCTCTCTATATATTTAAATGAAGTTCAAGAAGCAGTTTTAGAAACGAAAGCGATTTGAAACTTGTTGACCAAAAAAACAGAAAAAGAGATGGAGAGTTTTTTGAATGAGAACTTTGATTTGAAGTCGAAGCACTCGTCGGAGGAAGCGTTGGAGAGATGGAGGAAAGTTTGTGGTTTCGTCAAGAATCCGAAACGGCGGTTCCGATTCACTGCCAACCTCTCCAAACGTTACGAGGCTGCTGCTATGCGACGCACCAATCAGGTGTGTTTGAATTTTTTGAATCCAGTTTCCGATTTAGACAGCTTGCTGAAATATCATGTTCAAAATTTTCTTCTTTCTTTTCTTTTCTTTTAAAAAACTTGCAGTAAAGTGTTACTATTTTTTGTCTATATTTATTTGTTTTGATGCTTCGAAATTAGCTGAAATTTGTTAAGGATTTTGAAGCTTTTCGAAAAACAGGAAAGGAAAACTATATAATATTTTTATTTTAACTATTATCATTAAATGGTAGCTTGTTCAACTGGAATATCTTTTCTTAGTGTTGAAATATAAAATTTTATTTTCTCAACGTTAATTGGAATTATTTCCAATTTTTAGCTTTTTAATTGGTTTCGCAGTTCAAATTTCCTTTTATTTCTCTCCCATATATGCTAAGCTCCTTTGATTAAATATAATAGGATTATGAATTTCAGATCGGCATCGTCGTAGAGCTTATTTTTTTTATTTGTAACATTGCAGGAAAAATTGAGAATTGCTGTACTGGTTTCGAAAGCTGCCTTTCAGTTTATCGCAGGTGAGATTTTGCAGCAAAATCAAGTTTTTTGCATTTTATTTTGAATGAAAGCTGCCTGTCAACTTAGCTGAATCTCCTTTTTCAGGTGTACAACCTAGCGATTATGTTGTTCCAGAAGAAGTCAAATCTGCAGGTTTTCAGATTTGCGCTGATGAGTTAGGAGCCATTGTGGAAGGCCATGATATAAAGAACCTAAAGTCTCACGGTGGAGTGGAGGGTATTGCTGAAAAACTCTCTACATCAACCACCAATGGACTAAATTCTGGTGCCGGTCTGTTGAATAAAAGACAAGAGGTCTATGGAATCAACAAGTTTGCTGAGGCTGAAGCTAAGGGGTTCTGGGTATTTGTTTGGGAAGCTCTTCAGGACATGACTCTCATGATCCTGGGGGTGTGTGCTTTCGTGTCGTTGATTGTTGGGATAGCAATGGAAGGATGGCCAAAGGGAGCTCATGATGGACTTGGGATTGTTGCGAGTATCTTATTGGTTGTGTTTGTCACAGCAACAAGTGATTACCGCCAATCTTTACAGTTCAAGGATTTGGACAAGGAGAAAAAGAAAATCACCATTCAGGTAACAAGAAATGCATGTAGGCAGAAAATGTCTATATATGATTTGCTTCCTGGTGATATTGTACACCTCAATATTGGTGACCAAGTCCCTGCCGATGGCCTTTTTGTCTCGGGATTCTCTGTGCTAATTGATGAATCAAGCTTAACAGGGGAGAGTGAGCCAGTAGTGGTGAACGCTGACAACCCTTTTATGCTTTCTGGTACTAAGCTTCAAGATGGATCATGCAAGATGATGGTTACCACCGTCGGGATGAGAACACAATGGGGTAAATTGATGGCAACCCTTAGTGAAGGGGGAGATGATGAGACCCCACTGCAGGTTAAATTGAATGGAGTAGCCACCATTATTGGGAAGGTAGGCCTGTTTTTTGCTGTAGTGACTTTTGCTGTACTGGTGCAAGGACTGTTCGTGAAAAAACTACAAGAAGGGACAATCTGGAGTTGGTCTGGCGATGAGGCATTGAAATTGCTGGAATTCTTTGCTGTTGCAGTTACAATTGTTGTTGTTGCAGTTCCTGAGGGTCTACCATTGGCTGTGACTCTCAGCCTTGCTTTTGCCATGAAGAAGATGATGAATGATAGAGCACTAGTTCGACACCTTGCAGCATGCGAGACTATGGGGTCAGCAACAAGTATTTGTAGTGATAAAACTGGGACGCTAACCACTAATCACATGACGGTTGTGAAGTCATGCATTTGCATGGGTGTTAGGGAAGTACGTAAGGACGATAAAGCTTCTCTCTGCTCTGAGATTCCAGAGTCTGCTGTGAAACTTCTGCTACAATCAATTTTTACCAACACTGGAGGTGAAATTGTTATTAACAAAGATGGAAAACGTGAGATATTGGGAACACCCACAGAGACTGCTTTGTTGGAGTTTGGCTTGTCTCTGGGTGGAGATTCCCAAGCAGAACGACAGGCATCAAAACTTGTTAAGGTTGAGCCATTCAACTCCACAAAGAAACGAATGGGAGTAGTCTTGGAGCTTCCTGAAGGAGGGCTACGAGCACACACTAAAGGTGCTTCGGAGATAGTTTTGGCTGGATGTGACAAGGTGATTAATTCAGATGGGGAAGTTGTTCCCCTTGATGAAGAATCCATTAACCACCTCAACGCTACAATTAACCAGTTCGCTAATGAGGCTCTTCGAACCCTGTGTCTTGCATATATAGAACTGGAAAATGGTTTCTCCCCTGACGATGCTATTCCAGTTTCTGGGTATACTTGTATAGGAATTGTGGGTATTAAAGATCCAGTTCGCCCTGGTGTCAAAGAATCTGTTGCTATTTGTCGTTCTGCTGGGATTACCGTACGAATGGTTACAGGAGACAATATAAATACAGCAAAGGCTATAGCCAGGGAATGTGGAATTCTTACAGATGATGGTATAGCCATTGAAGGTCCAGATTTCAGACAGAAGAGTCAGGAGGAAATGCTTACTTTAATTCCTAAGATTCAGGTACTCTCCACATTTTTATTCTTTGCTTCAAACTGTTACCAGTTAGATAATTTTAACAAGGATAAATCATGTAATACATCACTCAATTTTCCTTTCTTTTGCAGGTGATGGCTCGATCTTCTCCCATGGACAAGCATACTCTGGTACGGCAATTACGAAGTACATTTGACGAAGTTGTTGCTGTCACTGGTGACGGAACAAATGATGCTCCAGCCCTGCATGAAGCAGATATTGGGCTAGCAATGGGCATTGCTGGAACTGAGGTAATCAATGCATTAATATTTTCAGAGTGTGCGTGCATCTTGAGCCAATCAATTGAAAGTAGTTTTTATATATATAAAAAAGGGGATTAGGCTCTGCTAAGTACTGATTCAATGCCATGAGAATGAGTCAGATAGTTGTACACGTTCTCAATGGAGTGCTAGGCATATTATGGGTTAAAATAAGGAGCATAACCTTCGGTTCCTTCAAAGGGCTTGGGAAAGGTCCCATGAGTACAGGAGGGAAGCCATTATAAATAGTTTTATTACTATAAAAGGATATTTAGGAAGGAGTTTTGATGTGAATGTGATATACTGCTTAATTATGAAAGAATACAACAACCTTTCTTGCACCTGATACTAGAGTGTTTTGATAATGACTGTCCTCGTTACGTGCTAGTAAAATAATTCACTTAAGTATATGGAGAAATGCCTGGTATTAACAGTATCAAGATTCAACTAATCTTATTCTTAATTCCAGGTGGCCAAGGAGAGTGCTGATGTTATAATTCTGGATGACAATTTCTCAACAATTGTGACAGTAGCCAAATGGGGCCGTTCAGTATACATAAATATTCAAAAATTTGTACAGTTTCAACTGACAGTCAATGTTGTCGCATTGATTGTTAACTTCTCCTCAGCATGTTTGACAGGTAAGAAAGGGATACGTTACGTCTACTTCTATTTTAAACTTATGTTCTAGCTTTCTTTGCAAATGAAAATAATCTTGTTATATTTGCTTATGCTTTTTGCACTAAATCATTCTGCAGGGAGCGCTCCTCTCACCGCTGTTCAACTATTGTGGGTCAATATGATTATGGATACTCTGGGAGCACTTGCACTTGCAACTGAGCCTCCAACTGATGAACTAATGAAGCGTTCACCGGTTGGAAAGAAAGGAAATTTTATCAGTAATGTGATGTGGAGGAATATCTTGGGGCAGTCTTTTTATCAGTTTATGGTTATATGGTATCTTCAGGTGAAAGGAAAAACATTGTTTAGTCTCGACGGCCCTGATTCTGACCTGATATTGAACACACTTATTTTCAATTCATTTGTCTTCTGTCAGGTAACCATTTATTTAGAGCACTATTTTCAATTAATTTGATTGTATTACCAGTAATTAATTTCATATGCATTTTGAGCTATCTCAATTTCTGATTTTTAGTTTAGCCATTTTACTTTTTCATCTATATGACTTAATATTTTCACTGCCAATGTGTACTTGCATCTGTTCTTTCTAGTGGTTTGCATTGTTTAAGCTTTTAGCACATGGTATATCATCAAGGCATGATGAAATTCAAACTTTGTTGAGTCCATTATTTACCTTACAAAGAATGCTTGGTCTTTTCTACAGGTTTTCAATGAGATCAGCTCACGTAACATGGAGGAAATAAATGTTTTCAAGGGCATATTAAATAATTATGTTTTCGTGGCTGTTCTTGGTTGCACTGCCGTCTTCCAAGTCATCATCATCGAATTCTTGGGCACATTTGCCAGCACAACTCCTCTCACTTGCTCGCAGTGGTTCGTAAGTGTGTTCATAGGATTCTTAGGCATGCCAATTGCTGCTGCCTTAAAGATGATACCAGTATGAACCCACGATAAACCACAGATGCCATTTTTCCGAATGAAACCCTTGATGTCCCTTCTTTCAATGTACATTCATTAGTGTGACAAGATCAGAATGCTTTTATCTGCTTTGTTGACAATGACTGATTTTTCTTGCAATGAGAAGGTAAATAGAGATTTCAGGACGAAAAATCGCCATGATCAGCATTTAGGTAGGATCAAATTTCTTTTAAAACATTTTCTGGAGTGAATTTTTTGTTTATAAATCTAGCTTTAAGTTTGCTCCTCGTATTTTGCAATTCTTGTTCTTGATTTCATTTTCTAATTGACATACAAGGCATGTAACTATTTCGATCATACTTTCTAGTAATTGAATCTATGCCTTAGTTGACTGAGTAAGTTTTAGCCCTTTCCATTGTCTCTTTGGCATGAATGTGTTGTACTCTGCTTCTATACATTGTATCAAATATTAAGAAATGCCAATACTTTTTATCATTTACAAAAGATTAAAGCCATTTTGTCTCTTCGGTAACTTCATTGCTTCATCATGGTGTTCCAATTTTTGGATAAAACACGCCAGACTTGGATTATAGTGAAGATCGAGTGAAAAAAAAAAAAAAAGCAACAAAGTGACTGTTATCATCACCTTAAAACGCAACCAAAAAAAAAAAAAAGGGGGACGAAGCTTTGGCGAAGTTTAGAGGCCTAAACCAAGTTTTTCGCCTTTGTTTTTTCTCACTATTATTGGGACAAGTTAGGGAAAAATAATATTGAAAATTACTTTAGTAATAAAACACCCTCGTCATTTTGATGAGAATAGTATTATTATTTAACCACGTAATTTTATCACTTTAATGGTTTAAGATCATTGTCATGTAAGAATCTCAAATAGTTAATAAACAAAGTGATGTAATTGCTTAATGTAGCTTTATCTTTGTTTTTAGAGTAATTATCTCATACTAAATATCACCTTAAAGATGACTAACTGAACCAATCAAACTAAGCTTTGGTTCATCTTAAGAAGAACTTGGACAAATTCAGTTGTAATATTAAGAAATGCCACTACGTTTTATCATTTACAAAAGATTAAAGCCATTTTATTTCTTTGGTAACTAAATTGCTTCATCATGGTGTTCAAATTTTTGGATAAAAAAACACAACACTAGGATTATAATGAAAGATTGAGAAATAAAAAAACAAATTACGAGGAAATAAAGCTACTACTATCATCACCTTACAATGCAAACAACAAATTTTTGACAAAGCTTTAGCTAAGATTAGGGGTCTACACCAAGAATTAACTCTTGGGTTTTTCTCCCTTCTTTTTTATTCGCTATTATTAAAATAATATTGAAAATTAGTTTACCATAGTAATAAAATTTTTTCATCCTTTTGATGGGAACCGGATAATTGCTCAAGGTCGTGGTCTTACCACTCTAATAATTTAAATTTAAAATCATTATCAAGTAAGAATATTAAATTTTTAATAAATAAGGTGACGTAAGTATTTAATACATATCTTCTTGATTTTTGAGATTATCATCTCATATCAAATATCATCTTAAAGATGTTTACAGGGACCAATTAGGCCAAGCCTGAGTTCATCTTAAGAAGAACTTTGACAAATTCAACCGTGATGCTGTTAAGCCAAGAACCAATTACATTTTACACGAACATTTTTAGAGCCATCAGAACTTGAATTGAGTGAAAGTTTATGATTCAAACAAACAAATTTTCCTTTTACAAGCCAATGCAACTTTTTCAGACCTCCCTCCCTTCCCCAACTCAACAAAAACTATTGTAATAACTGCCGACAAGAACGCAGTAAGAAAGGGAAAAAAGGAGAAAAATCTATACGTATGATTGACAGAATTCAGCAATTATTGCTGCAAATATTGTTCTTATAATGAGTCGTTAATTACGTCTATGGAGTCGTTCAAACTTTTTTCTTGGCAAAATCTTGATGAGGGGGGAGACATTAGGAAAAAAAAAACATGTGCAGTTCTAAGGATTTATATTTGATGTATTTTCAGTATATAAATTTATATACTATTATATTATAATATATCATTAATAAACAAATAAAAAAATTAAAAATCTTTAAAAAGAAATAAATTTTTTTTAATAGGTAACGTGATATAATTTATTGTTAGTATATAAACATATAAACCTTAAACCGTAAATCCGAGTTGTAATATTTGATTCATTGGCAATGGCATACATGCAGCAGGCAACATTGTCTCATTTTGATGGACCATTGAAACTTTGGGATACTACCTGTGCAGAGTAACCATATGTATGTTATACATATATATATATATATATATTCACAGGATACATAGTAATTACTGGAGACTAAAGTACAATTGTTGTACGATGCCAGACTGGATATCCATAGAACCCCATGAAAGCATGTAGAACAGTGGCAAGTGTGAAGCCTCTGACACCCAATGCGTCAATTGCCATGAAACTTTAACTTATTCCCCCGCTTTCAATCCCCCTCCAAATTCACCCCAAAACAAAGGTCTCCAATTCCATCATGATAGCTTGTTTTGTTTCCTATAAACATCAATCAAAGGGAGCAAATATCAAGCATTCACATGTATAGGCAAAGACAAAAGGCAAATATAGGGGTTCACTAGGTAGCAGCTTTGAGGAAGGATGGCCTGTAAATGTCAACAACAATGATTCTAACGATTTCTTTTATATGTCTGTTCTTTGGATCTCCAAGAAAAATGGTGTTTTTTAATCAACTTTAACCATGTTATTTATGTTGGTTAAGATAAACTTCGGTTAAATGGAACACCTTGCAGAAAATATTTGAATTCAACCTGATTACAAGAAAGTCTACATTTCAAACCGAGGTTGCCCCATTTATCAATTTCAACTGTAGAATTAGTCGCAAATCTCAGTCATTTTTCTCTGTTCATAGTTTAGTTGGGTATTTGTACTCAACTATTCAAGCATTTTGACATTAATCAGCTGCAACATAATCAGGTCAGAAGCTACCCTTTGATTCCTTTAACATATTTTGGGGTTAACATGGCGCCTTAATCTTGGAGCTGTTTCTAGCTAACAGTGAAAAAGAAACTTCCCACTCATCAAAAAGTAACTCTAATGATCCGAAATTTAGCTTAATTTGTTAATACAATCATATTTAAGAATTGATATTAGATAGATCTAAGCTACAATACTTTTTAATTTTTCTTGAATTGTGACCTCTTTTGTCCAGCAAATCCAATAAGCATTCACCCTTTTAATACTTTTCAATGGCCCAAAAGCAACACAGGCGAATCAAATCAAAACAAAAAGGAAAACAATTTCTCATTCATGGCTTTCAGCCTTTTAAAAAGACATATATGAAGCATCTCAAGTCCCCCATTAAAAAAAGGGGAAGGGTTCAAGGTTGCAAGTGATTATATATCTAAGCATTCTTTGTCTCAAGCAACAAATCAGAAGTAAAAAAAGAAAAATACAAACAAATTGAAAGGACTAAACAACAGTAGCAGAGCATTCTTCGAAGCAAAAGCTATGGTCTTCAATTGCCCTCTAGCATTATCTTTGCATCACTTCCTCCTTAATGGCTTTTGAGCTTTCAGTCGGCTTCTTACTTCTTACCTCTCACTGTAGCCTAAAGTTATCCCTTTTCTTATTTGTTTAATTCCCCTTTTCTCTATCTTCTTGGTTTTATTGGAAAATGGAATATATCCCCAATCATCAAAACCAAATCATAATGAAAAGGGCAAAAAACACTCATTTAAACCCATAAGCAAATCTAATTGCAAGAATCAATTTTTTTTTTGTCAAATTAATCGAATCAATAAACCCAAATCCTATCATTAAATAGAATGTCAAAATTCCATTTTCATTATGGCCGACAGATTTTCTTTGCCAGGCTATTTGGATCATCAGACTCATTGAATGTAAGTTTTCTTCTTCTCGTGCCAGCTCCAGAACTGACAACAACTGCAGGATTCTCATCACCATAATATGCTACTGACGAATAATTTGAGGAAATAGCAAACTTTGGTGTCTTGGATTTCCTGATCTCTATTTCCTTCATCATATTATAGCAGGAAAATACATGTTCCTGTATCATCATCATCCAATATAAAGATTCATATTAGTTATTCAGTTCAAGTCATACAAATATTTATGTTATTCGGGAATCTTGATATATAATTAGCATACTAGAGGTCTTCATGACTAAGCCAAGTCGCGGTCCGAATTTTTTTTTCCTTTTTGATTCATACCTGAGTTGGGTCAAATCCGGACCAATATGAAAAGGTCTATAGAAGACTAGAGAAAAAAAAAAAAAAAAAAAAAAGGAAAGCTCACACTTTCTAGAGATCCCCACAATGAAATGAAATCGAACTTGAGTTCTATTGCTTTTCTTGTTAATCGACTGTCTGAAGTGGCTAACACTGCTGCAGCAGCAATAATAGATGGTCGATGATCTACCAAACTGATTTCTGCGAACAAAAACATTTCACTTCGGCAATGAAACACATCAAAGTTAAAAGTTCATAGATTTCATTAAAAAAAAAACTGAACTTTTTGGAATTTACCTTTTACTATAGCTACGATATGCTTCAGAGCTTTGGAGATTAATCCTTCAGGCTTAGAATATTCACCGTAAAATTTATTGATGAAGTAATGTAGGTAAGAAAACGGTGTGATTGAACTCATCTTCCACTTCAAGGTGGTGAGTACCAATAACTCCATTCTCTGAATCACTTTGTTCTCAAATTGATAATCTTTTATTGGAAATTCTGATAAAATAGGAACTCTGCACTCTTCCATTTTTGCTGCTAGTGATAAACATGCGACCGACAATAATCGAATAGCCCACAATTTCCCATCCTATATTCAACGTAAATAACATCCAAAACCATTATTACAAAGGCAAACAAGAAGCTTCATTGACCATTGTTCTACAAAATTGAGAAAATCTTACATCAATAGATCTCGTTGAAATAAACCGGTCAAAGTATGTTACAGATAAATAAGCTGTATGAATTTGGAATCCGAATGTTTCTCTTGTCTGAGTAAAAAAAAAAAATAGAAAAATTATTAAAAAATGAAAAAAAATTAAAAATAGGCAGGGATAGAATTAAAGCTCACAAACATTGAAAATCCATTCAATGGCATCCAAACGAGCACATTCCAGCCAGGTTTTACTGGTAATTGAACAATCACTGAAAGATACATTAGTTTTGAATCCGACGTCAGTTTCTCTTTGAACCAATTTCTGAATATACTCATCATCTTCAATATAATGGTTCAAGATAACACTTTGGTGACATTCTCTTTCTGTTTCAGAAAAACAAACTTCTTCAGTTTCTTGACAGAGGAGATTACAGCAAGAAAACGAGGTGTCAAATTCTTCCATTTGTCTGTCTCTGTTCATCACAAATGGAAAAAAAAAAAAAAAAAAAAACTCCAATTCTCAAAGAACAAGATCAAGAACAATACATGGGTTTGGTCGTTTAGTTCCTATGCTACGCGTATATATAAATGTTAACTGTTGAATACACGTTTGAGGAGATTAAGGAAATTAAGTCTTGAGAGATGGGAATCTGGTAAGTAAGAGGAGGAGGGGGACAGAGGCAGTTGATGAGATGTTGCGGTTTTGGTGCCGCCAAAATTAGCGGATGAAATATAGAGAGGCGTTATTTAGAAAAAGTAGAATCAAGGATTGTATCTCACTGTACAAAAACAAAAAAGTAGAGATATATCACAGCTCCAAGTAAAGATGTTAATGGTGTGGCTCGAATTTTTTTTTATTTAGATATTTTATGATAAATTAAACATGAGAAAAGGGGCGTTTAAAATCGAATTTAAATTTATATATTATTTTTATTGTATTTTTAATTATAAGATCAAGAAATAGTTGGCTCTTTTACTTAGATTTGGATTCGGTTTGAGTCAAATAAAAATTTATATTATTTTTTGAAAATAATATTAAAAAATTATTTTTATATTAATATTTATAATTAAATTTAAATAAAAAATAAATTTTTATCATATAAATAATAATTCGGGTTAGGTTGAGGTCAAGTGACTACTTGACACTAAAACAGGTTTAATTCTAAGGTCTCTCATGGAGATTGTAAAGTATCCTTATAAAACTTTTTTGTATTATTAGAATTTATTACGCCTACTTTATAAACGAAAAATATGTATTTTTTTAAAATTATTATGATTTTGGATTTTTATTTTGTTTTTCTTTAATTTGAGGGCAACATTAATTTGATTGAATTAACTCAAAGTTCATAGTACTGAGGGAGGAGATAATGTTACAACTTTTATAGAATAGATAAGATGTGGCGAAATTTTTAATGTTTCAAATTTGCATTATTCCAAAAAAAAAAAAAAAAAAAAAAACAGGCTGTAAACGAGTAGAAATGACAATAGCTTCGTATAAAAGTCTAACATAAAAATAAATGATAATTATTACCTAAAAAGTTATATTGATTTACAATAACATTTATTAATATATTCATTTGTACATATGTATTTAATTAATATTGCTTTTTATTTTCTTTTCCCTTTTTTTTTAAACTATATCAAATATCTTTTGTTGCACTTTGCAGAAAAAACAAGTTTTATTGCTATAAAATAATTCATAGTAGAAAATTAGAAATATATTTATAAGTTTTGGTTATGTTTAGACTTGGAATATCTATTTATATAATTAATGCATATATATATATATATATATATATATATACACACACACAACTGTTGGTATGATGGTCTAAACCTAATACGATCAACACTTTCAATTCTTGCAATTAGTTTTTTTTTTTTTTTTTGGAATTGTCAGATGATTGTCATAATAAATTATATCTTCTTTGTAAGCAACTGAGACTCCACCTAAAGATGTTTTTTATTTGATTATTAGACTTTCCGAATTATTTAAAACTTTATTATAATTGAATGGTATTTAATAAAAAATATATAGTAAGAAGACGAATCAGATCTGATAATTTATGTATTTGTATTATATTCATATATTTTCAAAGATTATAATTATGTTTAAAATATTATATATTTATATATAATTTAATATATTAATAATCTGTGTTATATAAATTTTAATATATTTTAATATTTATATCATATTTATATTATTTTTATATTATATAATTATATCATATTTAAAATTATCAAAATATTAAAAAAAGAATAAAGTGAAATTCTGAAAGAGGGGCAGGAGCATGCAGGAGGCTCTGGCCCTTGAGTTTATTTTATTGAGCAAAAAACAGTGAAATAAAATATGAATAGAAAAAAAAAAAGAAAAAAAGAGGACACAAGATCCAAAAACTGGCATTATCATATAATATTATTGCAATTACTTAAAAACGCATATATATATATATCTATATATATGTATATATAGTAGTAATAAAACTACTTGAAGCACATAAAATATATTACTTATGTCAAAATTGATATTATAATGAATGTTATGGCATTTATACATCTTCTTTTATTTTATTGGTTTGCTTGTTTTCTTGTCATTTATATATTTTTAGCAATAACAGTATCATTTAAAAAAAAAATTTTGGGGACAAATTCTAATGAATGTGCAGATTTCATGTTAGAATCTTGGTAATCATTAACACTGTGTTTTGTGTTTGGTAAGAAGAAAAATAGGGAGGAAAAATATGGTGCAAAACAAAAAATTATTTTCTTTCCGACTTTTATTTTATGAATTTGCATAATTCCTTTCTTTCTTATTTTTCATTTTTGTTCTCAAACTTAATTTCTTTTCTTTTATTCTCCTTTCTTTGTAGCAAACATATAAAATAAATATTTTTATGTAAATTTGGTAGCTATACAACCATACAAGCTGTTGCTCTTTTAAATGCTATCGTAAATCGAGGCGTTTGAGCTAATGGTGTAGCATTAATTTGGTAGCTAATTAAAAGGGAAATGGTTGAAAAATATAAATATTAGTATTTCACCTTAAAGAGAAAAGATGTACATAGTTAGGATATGGCCATATCTAACACAAGTAGCATACTCTATAAACTTAATTAATAATTTCAACCTCCTTGAAAGTTAGATCAGTTCCTTATAACAACCTTTTTCATTTTCATTGTATTGTCATCCCAAAAAAAAAA
>JBBYHK010000010.1:479154-490999 GCA_038382065.1 Adansonia grandidieri
ATATAAATGAATTAATATCGGCACCAATAATTAGTAACTACTTATATTAGTAATTTCTTTTAATCATCCTCAAATATACGAATGAAATAATTGTTCTTAAGGTCTTTAGACTTTACTTAATAAAAATATTAAAAAATGATACATATAAATTACGTGTTAATCAAATGATTATTTACAAAGAAAGGTAATAGCTATAAATTTACAAGTTTTTAATAATCAGTGTCTTTCATTCTTCTTACCAACTAAAGCCTTAATTTTTCTTTTATATTTTTTAAATCTTTGAACATGGCACCAAGAGATGACAAATGTATTAATTACTATCAATCTGAATAATAAATAACTACTTGTCTAATTGAATTATTATCGTATTTGTTGTTAATGTGTTAAAACCAAAAGGATGAAATAGCTCTTGCAAACTTAAACTATGAGCATCATAGCAGTAAAATTTATAATTGATGTATTAATCATATATATCTTTAAATTATTAATGAATTAAATTTTAATATAATATCATTACATTAAATATAAATGTATATTGATTTTATAATTTATGTGTTGTCTTTTTTAATAAAAAGGAGGATTGGATTTGAAATGAAAAAAGTCACAATCATGGAACCTCCTGTATGGCCCATGGTTCTAAATTAAAACCACCTAAACGAAGAGATAAAGACAATGAAATTTAAAACAAAAATAAATAAATACCCTTCAAAAATCATTACTATCCTATCCTATCCTATATTTTCAATTTCAATCTTACCTTCCAAAAGCTGAGTAAGGCAATCCCAAAGTAGCACCTAAGCCTAAAAGCCAAGTCTCCCGTCGTCAATCTCAATCTCAATCTTATACGAGAAAAGGTTAAAAAGATGTTTAACAAAAAAAAACACTCACTTAGTATACCAAAGTTCATCCACAAAAAGCTACCAATTATAACTACAAATCTTGTCATATTGCATACAAATATATATATATATATATATTTTATATTTTTAATTTATTTATGTTTTTTTTGCTCTCATTTAATTCATTTCATTAAAAAAATTATGTCTTTAAATTTTTAAAAATCTATAACCTTCAAAAGTAATACTGAGTTGACAATACAGACATATTTTATTGAGAGAACATATTTTTTCTTAGACCAAGTTGCTCGTGGTCCAATGTTCTCCGCCACCTCCTAATTAGAAAGATACTGAGAACCTTATTAATCCCAACAAACAACGAAATAGAGATAGGGGCCAGGGTCGTTGGGTACCCTATCTAAATCTAAAAGCATAAGTTCAAAGTTATATATATATTTTTTATAAGGGAATAACGATTGGCCAAAAGTCAATTGGGGTTTTTTTGGGGGAGTTAGAAGAAAAGGCTTTTGATCCTCAAAGGGGATATTCTGATTACCCATGATTTTTCATCCCTATCAAAAGAACTTTTTTAAATTTTAAACATAAAAAATAAGTAGCAATAATAATAATAAGAATAATAATAATAATAATAAAATTCCCTAAAAAGATATTCAACCCCACTTCTAAAGCCTAAGGCTTTGTTTGTCTAGAACAAGATCTTAAAAGCCACGCATTTACCAAAAAAAAAAAACCAAAAATCTACATTGAAACCAAAAAAAATATATATTACTACTATGATTTTTTTAGACTTAGAATTCTCTGGGATCTACAAAAATGGAAAGTCCAGGGGGTGATTTTGTCCAGTCACCGACAGACCCGTCACTGTAGTCTTCCCCAAGCCGCTTGATGCACCATAAATCTTCATCGCACGATAACTTTTTCCAATGTGGGACTCCAACTTTCAACGGCTCACGATTCGCCACCTCAGTCGCCACCACACTGCACCCTCCTTCTTTAGCCAAGTTATGCGCGTGTGCACACAACGCATTAACCAACTTCGCCGCTCGTGGCCCTTCCCCGCCCAACCCGTACAGAAAGTGCAAGCCGAACGGGCTAAACACTTCCGGAATCGACGGTAACCTTAAAAACGGCAACAGCTTGTCCACAACCCTTGTCGTTTTAGCCAACGTTCTCCTCATCCTCGACGCTCCCCGAACTTCCAACCTGAACACGTCCTTACAATTCCAAACACTCAATACCGCCCACGACTCTGGCGGGTCGGATAAAAACTTATTCGACCCGGGCCACGTTTCTTGCGTATAACAACCACGTGGCACAGCCAAGAACGTTCCCAGGTTAAGTCTATTATTAAGCACCGAGTCTATGTCGCGAGGGAAGAACTCGACGGTGGAGAAACGGCGGCGGTACAGAGACTCGGCGTCGGAAGCGGGAAGCTTGATCAGGGTGACTCGGTTGGAAATGGGGAGCCGATGAGCAAACACCGGGTTAACCAAAATGGATGGAGTACGGAACTTTGAGTAACCGCATTTATCAGTGAAGAGATTAACGGAAGCTTGGTTGTCGTTTTCAGTTGCTAAGTAAGAATATTCAGCGCCGTTTTGGATAAACCACTCTTCCATTCTAAGTACCAGCTTTAACCCTATTCCAATTCTCCTGAATTTTTTTTAATAAAAAAACAGAACAAAACCCAAAATTAAGATCATTGATTGCTATCGTTTTAAAGTACTAAAATATTATTTTGTTGGGCCATTTTTGGTAAAGAGATTTAAGCAAAATACCGGTGCGAGGGAGAGACCCGAAGGCCTAAAATGTAAGCGAGTTTGGTGTAAACAGGGAGAACTTTGGTGGGATCATTGTTTTTGCCATTACGATAGAGCCTTTTACCACAAGTAACGGTTTTTATGCAACCTCGAATCATCCCAACTATTTCTTTGGTTGATCTTAATTCAGCCACCTGCTTGATTACAAATTAATGCAAAAGAAAAAATGATATTAAATGGTGTAGGACTGTAGGGCACGTTAGAGAAAGAAAACAAAAAGAAGGAGATTTTAGTAAGAAGAAGAAAGAAAGAAAAGGGACAAAAGAGAAAATAATGTGTTAATACCAGCATGAGAAAAGCAGGGGAGTGGCGGACCCGGCAAATAGGGTCACCTAAGAGGTCGGTAAAGAGAGATAGTTTGCCGCTGGGACCAACTTCGCATTTTTTTTCTACTTCTTCTACACTTGTTAAATCTTTGCTAGGATCAAACTCTCTTACAACCATAATGCACTCATCGTCCCCCATAATCTTTATATCTTTTTTTATTTTTTTTATTTTTTTGCTTTCTCTTCTTTTTCACTACTGCATATAGTGAATACTTATGGAGAGAAAAAGGAGATATAGTGAAAGTGGGGATTTTGAGTGAAGATGAAATGGAACGAGAGAAAGGTTTATATAGGTGAAAAGGCAGTTCTTTCAAGGTTTAGAAAATAAGCTGAAATAACGTCTGAAACAAGCGAGTAGCGAGGGCTGACTAAAGGCTTAGGACTTCGATATCAGTGAAAAACAAAAACATATAAGAAAAGGGCCTTTAAGCTGTTCTTGTTGAAGTTGATTGCCAGAGAAACAATTGGATTGAAGCAGCCTTTAAAAATTGATTTTTTTTTATTAAAAGAAAAGAGGAAAAAGAAAAAAAAGGAAAAGACTTTTGCTCTATATCTTTACTTTAGAATCCCCAAAGCCTTCCTTCTCTCTTCTGGCTTTTGTTTTTTTTTTTTTTTTAATTTAATTCGGGGCTTTTCAAAGTCCCTATCTCTTCTTCTCTCTTCTCTTTTTGTCTGCTTTTCTCTCTCTCTCTCTCTCTCTTTAGGACCAGTAACGAAAATTGAATGGGATGCTAAATAAATCGGAAAAAAAATATAATAATAAAATTTTTTATTATTAATCATCACAAAAATGGTGGAAGTGGAAATGGCGGCTATGGCTGCACTGTCTTGCGATTTTTTTTTAATGAGATCGACTTGATAACTTTAAGAGTGAAGTTTTAATTTCATAAACAAAAATGAGTATCTTATTTATATGATTATTTAGACGCTTTTTTATTAAAATAATATTTTTTTAAATTTTAAATTTAAGTTATTTTTAAATTAATTAGGTTGAGTTTTAATTTATGGTGAAAAACGAATGAATAAATAGTTAATTTTTAAATATATATATTTATATAAAAAATTATTAAATTAATTATTAAATTTTTAATAATTATTTAAAAAAATATATAACTGATTTGTCGATTTCTCCCTTGAAGGTACTGATTTCACACTTCCTCGAGTTGCAAAAGTTGCAGTGCTCTCTATTTTGCATAGCAACAAAAATGATGGCTTTCCTGTGAGCTTAACTTTCTCGTTGCTTGTTCCGTGAAAATTGTGTTAATTGTTTATTCTACCTGGATGATTGATCACACAAGAAATGGAGAAATACTTGTAATTGGACTTATGCTTCGGAGGTACAACAAAACGACTTATTTTAGATCGTAGATGTTTTGCTCTTTATATTGTAAAGCAGAGGCATACTTAAAGAAGCATAGTGCTGTGCTTTGTTTATAATGCAACGACCTGCTTTTATATTGAGAAATCCACAGTTGATTTATCAATAGATTTTTTACTAAGCATATGAGAAATCGTTTAATCATTTATCGATTTTTCATATACAATTAAAAAATCGATTAATCACTAATTAATTTCTCGCAACTAAATATTAAAAATTGATAAATTATTTATCGATTTTTCATGTTTAATAGATAAATAGACTATTCATTTGCCAATTTCTTATCATACATAAAAAATCAATCTATTTTAAGAATTAATTTAGAGAGAGCCTAAACCCAGAATTAAAAGAAAAAAAGTATTATTTAAATAAAAGGATCCATTACTTGATTGTGACTTTTATTTTTAATATTAAAAATATTATTATTTTAATAGTTTGTATTTTAAGAAAAATTCAAAATTTGATATTAATATTAGATCGTAGGATATCATAGAGTTAATCTTAAAAGATCATAAGTCAAATTAGTTTATGATCTCTATGATTGAATTTATATCAGTGATCCATAATTCTAATTTTAAGATCACCTAGTTGAATTATGCTCACACTTTGCTCATGAAAGGTAATATTTATCAGATTTAAATTTTAATTTTAATTTCTGAAATCATTTTTTTAATTTAAATCGATACTCTCTTATAAAATACTTATTTTATTTTTTAAAGAAATTAATTTATATTTTATTAATATATTCTAAAAGATAAAATTATTAATATATTTTTAAATTTAAAAACTATATTTTTATAATTCTTATTTTAAATTTAAATTTTACGTATAAATATATTTTATTATAATTAAAGGCGTTTATAATCAAGATGTGCTTCGAAAAATTTAAAAATTTCTTGTCTAAATCGACTTAAGCCTATCACATCTTAAAAGCCCCTATTTATAATTCATAAATAATTAAAAATTATTTTTATATTAATATTAATATTATGTTTATAATTAAATTTAAATAAATAAAAAAATTTTGTTATTATATTATAATTAACACTAAACTAATTTAATTTACTAAAAACTTTGCCTCAGACGGGATATCTGATCATGACCTATTTGTAATCATTATCTCTCACTTCCATCTATTCATGTCAAATGCCTATTTTTTGACATTACATAAACCGACAGTAAAGTTGGGGGGACAGACGGGACTCTGCAAAAGCGGCTTCCTTTAATTTTTTTTTTTCACATCAAGGGTTGAATCTTGTCTTCTCAATGATAATAAGAGAATAACTTTAAAAAGACAATAATTACTATGCATTTTAACATGTTAAAATTATTTTATTTATATAAATGTTTAAAATTTTAATATATTTATATTTTTTTTTGTTACATAATTGTGTCCGACAGCTGTAAATTTTAGTGCTACTATTACTGGTACTACCGTTGGCGTGGCTTTGCCGATCAGGATATCCTAGTTGATAATATCGTATCTTGGATCTCTTTTTCATCAGAATCCAAATGGACGGCCATGATTCCTCCCTTTCACGATTGCTGCATTTGCATTTTTTTTCACACTCGTTTGCTAAAGAGGACTTACAATGCTTATCTTTCTTTTTTGTTTTTGTTTTTTTTTTTTTTTGAATGGGAATATTTATTATGTGATGCACTCCTATCATATTCATAATAATTTTGATGGAACTTGACATCAATTTTAATTTTAATTTCCTTCTTACAAAATTCTATAAATTCATCATTATTTCAACTCTTTTGTAACTTTGTTGGAGGGTGCTAACACTTACTTTATTTTTAAAAAAGAAGGCAATAATATGATAAGGATGACATAATGAAGGTCAACTTTATAATAATTATTTATTATGTTGATCAATTGATTTCAAATTAATTTTAGTTGTCAAATATTTATATATTTATATATATATATATATTTGTTTCATTCATTTTAATGTTTAAATTCAACACATATATATATTTAAATTTAGTGATTAAAGTCTTTTTGTTTTATTAAATTATTATTATTTTAAAAGTTTATATTTAATAAATTAATTATTAAAATTTTTAATTTTAAAAACTTATTACATGTAATTTTTTTTTATTACGCATAAATATATATATTATTCTGGTAACTCTAAGAGTGTACAAGAGTGTGGCAAAAGTGAATCCGCATGGTGGATAATGGAATGGCGTTACATGTTAGGGATATCTCATTTTAGTGAAGTTGAGATAGTGGGGGAGTTTAATTGGACGCCCAACCAAAAACCGTTTCGACAATGATTGGGTTCTTAAATGGAAATAGACACGTCTTCATCCTCAATAATGATTAATTATTTATTCTCCTATCATTGCTGCAAATAATACAAACTCTGTTTTTGTTTTTTCAACTAACTGTTTAAAGGGTTTTAAATTAAAAAATTGGTGTTTAATGACAATAATTAAAATAATTTTAAAAAATAAAATTAATACATTTTTTAAATTCAATGAAAATAATACAGCAAGTATACATTTAAATAATAATTATTTTAGACATGGATTAATCAAACCCATAATTAAATTAAATTTATTGAAGAAGGAAAAATGGGAGCTAATATTTTGACGGGTCCCTTTGAAATATCTACGTGGATGAGTGGTGGAGTTGGTATTTGATTATTGGGGAGCTGATTTTTACTCACTTTCCAATTGTAAACTAGCAATTATTGTTGCCAAGTACAGTATTTTTCTTTAATTAAGCTTTGTGGAAACAATTAGAGAGGATTTTGTACTTTTATCCATATTTGTACTTTTATCCATACTTAATATTGTACAACATAATGTTACATATATATATATATATATATGCAAAGTTTGCTAGCTTATTTGGAAAAGTTCCAATGTCACATTCTCTTTCCCGTACCAAAAACAATAGAATTATTGTATTAAAAAAAAACTATTATATATAGTCTCCCTTGTAATATTCTCAAGTCTTTTTAAAGTAATTTATCATCCTTACTTTGATAAGATGTTCTTATGGGTAAAGTTGATTATTAAGAGTCTAAAGTTGTCTTATCAATAAAGTTAAAGTTACATTATGAGCATTAAGATTAATAGTAAGTACCGTATATTTTGTTTTATTTTGTTTAAAGAGTAAGTTGTGAATTTTTATTTTTATTGCTAAAAGGTTGCAAGTTAGCATATGTAATCGCATTGAAAAACATATGAATTCAAGTACTTAAATGGTTTATATTTGATGCATATCAATAAATCATATAATATCACTTGTTAATAGGTAAAGTTATCTATGTATATTTATAAGAACTTTTGAAATTTTATTTTACTTATAAATGAAATAATATCATTTGGTTTACTGATAATTATTAATTTATACACGTATGACTCGTAAAAATTCTCTATCTAATTAAATTAAGCCACTAAAACAATTGTTAGCAAAATCATTTATTTGTCTCCTCCATATCAAAATTCACAATCACATCATCTTTCTAAATATTGTAATCTAACTCTGGTTTAATAAGAAAAGGTCAAAATAGATAAAAAAAAATTTTAATCTTTAATTAAATGATTGATTAAATTCATTCTCTTTGTCAACATAAACTTGAATTTAAAATTTATAGCAAGTGATTGATAACCATTAAAGAGAAAAATAAATTTGAAGAAGGTGACGATATATGTTGACAATGACAAAGAGAATAATGAAATTAAAATGATAATAGTAATACTAATGAAAGCAAGGATGAAACTAATGTGTAGAAATTGATAGGTTTATCAATGATGGTGATCATAATCATGATCATCATTGATGATATATATTATATTAGTTGATATCTATATATACTATCTTATTAATTAATTAAAATAGGAAGTATTTTTTAATTATAAATGTAAATTAACTTTGTTCACACCGAATTTAGTATTATCATAAATTCATTACATACATATACATATACAAACACATACATGTACACATTAAACCCATTATTTAATCATTATCTAAGTTTGGTTAAGTTGTTTGGAAGTATAACTTTTAAAAAATGCATTCAAAGGCTTTAATTAAGGGAATAGTTCTTTCAAATGGTTCGTGGTCAAATTTGTTAAGCATAATATTATATACACACATATACACACTTATTTATTGGATGAATATTGTGTCTAGAAATTAAATGCTGATAAAATAAATAAGTCATGATGATTATATATAGTTTTAGTCTAGTTGATTTATATTTTATATAGTCATCCATAGAAAAGTATTCACCAAGTTTAAAATTCGAATTTTAACATTTATAATCTCATTTTCGGTCGCCATTGTCTTTTGTAAAATAATGATGATGATGAGGATGAGATTCTTTCTTGATCATAATTTTTTAATCTGTCATTCGAGAATTATATGTGATCCTAAGATATATAAGAATCCACTTATACATTTTTCTAATCAATATGATTCTTTGTGTAAACGATGGTCGAGCCTTCATTTAGATTTCAAATCAAAAGATATTTGGTGTGATTTTCTAATCTTAGATATTAAAGGCATTAGACCCTAATTTGTTGACCGAGTAGAATAATTCTTGAGTAGGAATCGTCTCTTTGTTGTAGATGGTTTGGAATCTTAATTATGAGTCTATTTAACAATAAATAACATGATCACCATAACAAAAACACATGATTCCCGGGAAGTTTCTGGCTTTTGTTCGACATTTTCTTCCTTGGTCAAGATTTAGAAACTTAAAAAGATTGATTTGGTCGATAATGGATCGAAATACCTAGCCATTATAAACAAGGGTTTAAACCAATTAGGACCACAAAAACCCTAATACCGAGAACATGATAGCTCATGATCACGTATGATTTAAAAACTTTTTAATTCTTTTATAAAATCAATGTAAATCTAGTCAAGAAAGAATATGGGTCCTCGACACGTATCATGTTAACATGTTTCATCTAAATGAAAAAAATAATTAAACAATGAAATAAAACAATTAGTGACAAATTCCACGACAATTTCCTCGAAATGATAATTGTAGGGATCTTGTTCCCTCTCTCATGTAATCTAGCTTATGCTACGTGCGGATCTTTTAAGCCTCATCATGTACTGATTAATGACTTAAAGTATTTCGGAGCACAACTAACATTGTAGGGCCGATTTGAAACAAGAAATCCTCGTATTAGGCAAATATCGCATAGTGTTTTGTTTTTGTTTTTATTTTGTTTAGTTTTTTTTCCTTAAATTTTTTGTCTTTCGGTAGATACCTTAGGGTGACGGGGTTAAAGTAACTAGGTTTGAGATGGCAAACGCGTCGAATAATTCGAAAAAAATAAGTTCCTCGTGTATGGTGTGAAACCAAACATGGATTAGTAATTACAATTAACAATTAGCCAACATGTCTACCATTGTCTTGTCTAATGGGAACGTAGGGATAACAAGCTTTGTTAATGGGGCAGATTAAAAATTAATTAAGACAGTTGTAAAGTATAGGGTTAAGCAAGTTGACCACCAAACATCAAGAACCCGCCCAAGAAAAAAAAAAAAAAAAAAAGCAAAGTTATTGGGATGGTGTGGCTCGAGGAAGGATATGGAAAGAGTTATTTTTACATAATAAAATATCAAAGAGGTCGTGACGTGGACAGGCTAGCTGTTGCTCCAACTCCAGCTCGACTTAGGTATTTGTCATCGAGAGCTTCAAATATTTGACCTAAGACAGAAAACATAAACTGATATTTTCTCCTCGAAGAAGGTTGGATTTTGCTAATATTACATGCAAATCAAAGACCTAAAATCAGAACCTTGTTTCCTTCATGTTATTATATGGTCGGAGACATAATATAGAAGCGCTTAACCCTCATAACCCTATAAATACCTACGTACGACCTCTATAATATAAACCACTATAAGGATATAACCAAACTATTATTTAACTAAAATATTGATTGCAACTTTATAATATAATAATCCCATTCTAGTATTAATCCCACTCTATCAGTGTTTTCTATATATTATTGGTTCTATAAGCTAGACTGATATATATGATTCTATATTGGGAAGTAAGATTTGAAAATGAACTAGAATAATATTTTTTTTATTTAAAAGAGATTGAGATTAAAAAATTTACAAATATTATAATTTAAATTTTAAATTTATACAATATTACATCTAAAAAATATTTTATGAATTAATTAAATTAAATTCTGTATTCAGATTCAATGAATTATAATATTTCAAGTGATTGATTAGACCCATATTGTTTAATAACTTATTCCCATGAATGGTTAAACCATTTGAAATAGTTTACCGTATTTGGGGGATAATTGACGAGTTAAATTGTTAAATTGGAGTACAGCTTCGAATGTTGGGGAGGTTGGCAGGGAAGGGGAGACAAAGGTCAGAGAGAGGTGGGTGGGGTTTGGGGGACGTATTTAGGGGCTCAGAGGAGCTGTCATTTCTCTCTCAAATTGTTATTTTGTTTGGTTTGAGCAATTTGTATGCCTCGAGTCCGACACCAGGATGCGGCCCTGGCTCGGCCGAATCCCCAAGATTTTGCAGCATGTCCCCTCCTTCTGACGGGCCAATTTTGCTCCATTACCCCATCCCCTTCCTTTTCCCTTTCAATATTTTCTTGAAAAAATATATATAAATATATATGTACCCAATTATATATATAAATAGTCCTTTGAAATGAACTTTCATATAATCAAGTTATGACACGTTGGGAATATGTATTAGATTAATTATCTTAAGCACGGAGATAAAATTACAACCGTTCATATTTTTTATTTCATACATTTTTATTATTATATTATAAAAAACTTAGGCTTTTTTTTTTTTCATTTTTGGACAATATTGTATAAAGTAAATCCATGCAAAGAACTAGATGGGACCTTACAATGAAAGATTTTAATTGGGAATTACATTTTATCCCTCTAGCCAAAACTAGCTAGAACTCTAAAATTTTTGGACAATATTGTATTTTCAGTTTTTTTAATTAGAATTAAAAATTTTAACCATTGGATTTTTTTAACAAATTTAAAATTTTTAAATTTTATTAACTTAATTAAGAATATGACAAGTGCTTTTTTTGTTACGTTAATTATTTTAAATATTTTTATTATATTATATAAAAATATGTGTCATTTGTTAAATATTTTGGTGAAATTTTTAAACTCTATTAACAATGTATCAAATAATTTTCTTTATTTATATCTGACTTTAAATTACATATATTTTTCGCATTGCACCACTTCCATGTGTCTACTTTTATAGACTCATAATTAAGATTCCCAAAACCAGAGTCGACATTAATGCATGTTTCCAAGTCTGAAGAGACAACGTTTGGTGATCGAGATACATAGAGCAAGGTTTCAAGCTTTTGTTTTGGGACGGTAAACCATATTAAAACTTACAAGACAACCTACATACATGTTATCTATTATTTGCCCCAAAGAAATGAAATTTGCACCATCATTTTCTTTCAA
>JBBYHK010000010.1:497349-507605 GCA_038382065.1 Adansonia grandidieri
AAGCCCATTAATAATAGCCCAAGTTGAGAGTTTCATTTGGGCCACCACATTTTTTTGGGTTTTAAAATTAAAGAGAGGAAAACGCAAGTATAATATTTTGGGCCGCTTCACCTCTCTTCTATTTAATTGGCCGGTTCAACCGGTATAACCGGGTGAACTAAAAATTAGAAGTTAAACCTGTTTGATTTTCGATGTGATTTTTTATTTTTTGATGCGACGTTGAAAAGAAATGCTAGTAAATATTATAAATAAAATATTCCTAAAATAAAATTATTATGTAATTGTTTGGGAGATGTAAACGCTTTATCAGTTATCGAAATTTGTTATATTTGATAGGCCAAATAGTTAAGATGCATAATAAAAATGACTAAAATGTTTTACATTTTTTAATCAATATTTAATAATAATAGAATTAACACAAATGTCTTTTTCAATTTATTTTATGAGATTAATGACAAATATATTTATGCATTATTTTGGATTTAAATAGGTGTAATAATTTGTATATTCATATTATATATTTATATTTTTTTTATACTCAAGTAATCATAAGTAATCAAAAATTATTAAATATCTTCAAATCTTAAATATAAATATGATACTAACATTAAATATGTAATGTTAATTATAATATCACACGAAAATTCTTTTATGTCTATGCGAAATTAAACGATAAATTTCTATTCATGCATTTTAATTTTTTTTTTAGAGGAATACAAAATTCGATCATATTCTTTGAACTTAAATTGTATATCAAACATTAAATACTCAAGTGACGTATTAACGACAATTTATTAGACCCAAGCTAGACAAATAAATTTGAAATTATCACCTTTTTAATCAGCTTGATTGCAAATTGCAATATCAAATGTGACCAAAAGAAGAAAAAAAACATATTACAACGATTTTCAGTGGCGTCCACTTTCATCTTGGGTTTGGGATTTATGTCAATGCCAACAATTAAAGTTGAAGATGATAAAGAGCAATGGTATTTTTGTTATTTGGAAAGGAATATGACAATATGAATTCCAATTTTGATAATAAATGTAATGAATAAAGAACCTAAAAGAAAAAAGAAAAAAGAGAAAAGTATAAGATAATGATTTATAGTGCTTTTAAGGTTTAAAAAAAATATTGTTTGACGTCCCTCCCTTCACCTTTCCATATCAAAAACTTTAGGCTGTATATACTGCCAATTAATGAATTTGAAAATTTAATAAATTTAAAATTTAAATCCAATAATTATAATTTAATTTTTATTTTTAGGTTGCAATTCTTTTACGTAGAAATGAGAAAAAGATTACGACATCTTTCGTGAAAAAGCTAAGGTTAAGCGTAAAAAACAGTACGTGCTTACCAAGGACAGTATTTTTCAACGACAAATTCCAACATTTACTGCCCCTATAGGCTGTACTCCAACAAAAGCTTCGCTTGGGAAAGAAAAATCCATTACACAACGAACGCGCATTAACCACAAGGAATGTTAACTTGTGAAATTAACTAGTTAAGGCAACTGAAAATCTACCTGCCAATTTTGGTTTCTAATATTGATCTAAACTTCTTGATCTCTTGGATAAATATAAGCTTAATTATATATTTAAAATACTATATAATTATATAAATTTTGACGTACGTGTTACTAAGGATATCATTTCAAAATAGCTCTCCCTCTCCAAGCTTCAAACTCTCCCCTTACAATCTTTAGTACCAAAACATTTGCCATAATACCAGCTTCTGCAGCTTCCAAAAACAGTCCAAAAAAGAAAACCCAGAATATACTTTGCTTTGCTCCTCAAAAATCCCACTTTTCCTATATTATTTTCAACCAACAAAAAAGAAGCCAAACTCTTTCCCTCTCCTATCTTCTTTCTTGTCCTTCCAATTCTTAACCCAAAAACCAGGGGTCTTGCATGGAGTTTTTTCTCGAATTTGTGTTTATTGTTTCTGTTTCTTTTGTTCTTTCCTTCATTATTGCTAAGTTTCTTTACTTGTCATCCATCATTGATCAACATCTCGAGGCTATATCAAGATCATGCATGGAAGTCACAACTAAATCAGAGAAATATGTTGTTGAATATGAAAAAGGATTTGGATCTGTTTCAGAAGTTGTGAAAGTTGATGCTTTATGTGAATCCGTGGAAGAAAAGGATCAAAACCTTGAAGAGTCATTGAATGGTACCTATGGTGGATCAGCAAAAGTAACAGAGGAAACTATTGAAGAAACCGGTTGTGGTGACGAGAGATTTGTTAATGAAACCACTGAGATAGAAGTAGCTAAAGAGGATGAAGAAGAGATTGAGATTTTGGAGAGTGAAAAGGAAAATGGAGGAGATTGTTTAAAAGAGGAGGGATTATCTGATGATTGGGAGGGAATTGAAAGAACCGAGTTGGAAAAGGATTTTGATGCAGCTGTGTATTTCTTGGAGTCAAAGAGCAATGCTGATCAAAATTTGAAACTTGACAATGATGTAAAGATGCAATTGTATGTACTTCACAAGATTGCCATTGAAGGCCCTTGCCATGAACCTCAGCCAATGGCATTGAAGTTGTCTGCTCGTGCAAAATGGTAAAAATTCTCCTCTTAACCCTTAATTTGGGACTTTTAATTGTTATTTTTTTTCCAGTTGAATCTGAGAAACAAAACCTGTTACATGTTTGCCTTTGATTTTTAATTATAAACAATCTATCTATCAACTTAGAATCTATAAGTACATTGAAATTCTGGGTGTTGCCTGAACTTGAGATCTAATCTCATGGAAAAACAAAATCTGATTGTGAGGTGTAATCTGTATGGAGAATGTGTTTTTGTGTCTGATTAAGAACTTCGTAGACATAAATGCCTGCAGACTAATGAATTGAATTGATTTGATGAAGACTGAGAGCAGAGAATAAAAGCAGATGAACAAGTAAGGAAAAGCATATCGATAAAGAAAATGAGTTAAAAAAAAATTAAAAATGATTGCGGACCGATTGATTTTGAAACAGGTAAAGTTATTCCAAGTTAGGTAATCCTAATTGCTTAGATCCTTTGCCTTTGTTGCATTTGATTGCTCATCATAATTGAAGGTTTTTAACAGTTCAACTTGACTGATTCAAGAAACTGATATCTTGTCATATGATAGGAATGCCTGGAAAAGACTAGGGAACATGAGTCCAGAAGCAGCCATGGATCAGTACATCACCCTACTCTCAAGAAGCATCCCTGGATGGATGCAAGACGATACTCATGTAAGTTTTGCTGGTCCCTTAAGTGACTTTGCTTGATGGGAGAATCCGAAGTCGCCCACCATTCATGTTCCTTGCTTGTTTTTGATGCTGTAGGGGGGTAATAAACAGCTTTCTGCAGACAAAGCATCTTGGAAACTGCCTTTGGATGTTCAAACAACGCCAACAAATCAACCAGTAGCGTCAGATTACAGGTAATTGTTCAATTACTTTCATCTAGGATTTCACTCGGACTAGAAGTTTTAAACTTTCTTTTCTTGCTTGGCTTACTTTTCCACTGGTTGCAACTCCTACAGGACTTTCAATGAGTTAAAAGTACACACTTGAAAAGTTTTTTGACAGGACAAGGTCTGGTGTCTACATTCCTTGAATAAGGTATAAATGTTGCTGTCTTGTTTTGTATCTTCACAGTTTCAATTTCTTTTAGTCTGGAAATGTGGAGCAACATACCATCATATCTATGTCCAAATATGTGTCGACACAAATACTTTAGGAAAAATGAAGAGTTCGGATAACATAGATCTCAACACAGACATCTACAGTATCAACCTGAGAATATATATCCTCGACAAAACCAATTGCCTGACCAGACATATGCAGACAGTGGTGGCTTTAAACTTGCTGACACAGTAAAACATTACAATATATGCTGCTATCAAAATGTGTCGAATTTGGAAACTTTAGGGAAACCAAATGACTGCCAATATTTCTTGATCATGCAAAGTTATAGGAATGAATCTTCAGCGTTTCTTTTCCATGGAATCTAACTAACAGAAGATTAGTGTATAATTCTATAAATTGCTGGTGTTTTCAGACTTACTTGTGATTTCAGGACAAGCAATTGGAGCAGGCACTATTTCTGGTGCCGATTTGATCTTCATCAACCAGCTTTCATCTCAGAAACTTTTTACAGGTTCAAATAACCATGGATATGGAGTTTGCTTCAAGAACAACTATTTGGAGGTTCTTTCTAGCTATATCACTAGTATACATTGCAGTGTCAATAAAAATAAAAATAATAAAAAAAAAGAACTAACAATTTATCTGTCGAATAATATACCCTCTGATTCCTGATTCCTATTCTTTGGCATGTAAATTTATATATTTTCTTCTCAGATCTACATAGGCAGATAGTCATTCATTAGTTGCCTCTGAATAGAAAGAGGACAATAATTAATAAAAGCATTGGATTTGTACAGCACAGCTTTCAGCTTCGAAATTTTTGTTTGAGTTGGATACTTTTTTCATTGCCTTCTACTTTCCAAAAAATCTGACAATTTCGAATACAATGTGATTACACGACATGAATGTGAATGTCAAAGTGCAGTTTAAATATGGATTGTGCAGAAATGGGAACTCTGAGTGTTAAGAACCCAATTATTGTAGCTATAGAAGATGTAAATGACAGAATTTTCTCCAATTATTTCAAGCCATTCAGAAAGTCCAAAGAAACGAGAAAGAAGCAGAATACAAATATAACTCTATAGCATGTCTATTCATATTTACACTCTAGATCAAAGTTAAGAAATTTAATGGCTAAGCAAAATAAGCCACACTTATTTCTCCACTGGTAGCTTATTTTCACAAATTATACACACAGAAACATGAACTAGAGATAGAGCTGCACAAGAGATTATATACCTTGGACATTTTTGGAATGTCATTGGTTCCTTATTACTACCATCTGATCAAGCTAACAGGTAACAGCACAATCAGCATGAGCAGTTTCTTCTCTCGGTCATCTCAGTTTGAATCATAAAGTCAAGGACTCTCAAGGTGATGCCTCAGTGCACCAACTGGCCTGAAAGGTGAAAAGTGTTTGCTCTTATAGCAGATTCAAGTGTTGACGTTTGAAGTCAAGCGAGCAGGTATGAACAGTGAATTCAAAAGGATACTGTGGATCATCTACTCGTCTTAATGAGATTTATCAATGGCCCACAAAAAAATAACTTTCATGATATAATGGCAAACAGGATGATAGATTCCGAAGATCCTATTACCCGCGTGACGTTTCACTATGCTCATATCAATTGAATGTCAAATGCAAAACGGGCAGCTATTTCTTTGCCTTCGCTGATGATTCTTAACCAAGTCAAAAGAAGAAATCTTCAAATGCAACCCAATTTGCATCAAGAAATTTGCTCATGTGACTTTGCTTGATATCTCTCAATCAAGTATAAAGCATACTTACAGCCAACACTTGAGCCACAAAAAATGAAACATCTGTACCATCATAAGAGATAAAGCATGTCTAGCCTTCATAAGCATGAAGAGGCATACACCCTAAACAAACTTCTTGCACAAACTGCGAATTCTAAATAATTTTCCTTCAACAATGTCCCAGATGGTTCGCTTCCTTATTTTAGCATCTTCTATATCTAGTGTCCTATATGCGAGGGCAAGCAAGTACATAGCTGGATGAAGTCTCCTGGAACAGTAAAATAACCAAGTAAGATACTTCCAAAGCTTAATTCAGAGAATGAACTTACTAGATAGTTCTGTCTCTAAACAACAACAGGGATTGTATCGTCATCAGGATCAGGAAGAATCGGGATGAAGATTCATGTTGACTTGCACAAGCAGAACCAAACTTAGACACGGCATCTTCATTAAATTGAGTGCATGGAAATCAAGGTTGAGTTATTTCTACTGGTTTATGACGAGAGTTGACAGTAAAAGAACCAGTTGATAGTATTAAAGGGTAAAGAGATGCACATTGAATGCTGCATTACAGCTTTGAAAATTCAAATTTTGAAAAGTAAAGTTAAATTCATTTTGCATGCAATATAAACCACTTCTGAATTTTCAAGTTTTTAGATAATTCAAAACATTGTAGCCTCATCTGATAAATAAAAATGATTTTAGCCCCATCAAAGTTAACATTGATTACCAAGGAGAGGCTTGGATCAGCCAGTTATTTAGTTCCTCTTCTTACTTATAAGCCCAAGTGACAAAACACATAACAGCTCAAACTTCCTACCTACGCCAGCTTCATGGAGTGTACTTACTCATCAAATTGTTCAGTTGCATCAAAGCCATCCCAATACCTTTGGGATGGGACAGTCCAGCCTTTCTTATCTCTGCCAAAAGTTTCAATGTACCAACCGCCAATATCATGCATTCCACAACGAGGTTCAAACAACCAAAATCTGTTGCCAGATCACAAAGAATATTATAATATAAGCAGACTTCAGAGTTTGCACATCTAATCAACAAGTGATCTCTTGGCAACCAGAAAATGCACTCGTAATTTGCAAAATGGAAGCTTCAAAACAATAAAAACTGAAAATATCAGGTAAAAAGAGCAAGCCAATGCCTAAACAAAAATCAAACTGAAAGCACAACCCTAGATCCCTAATAGAACCATAATGGGCAAATCCATTGCAGCTGAAAGTTAGAATTAAACAGACTCTTGAGTAAGCTTTTTCCTTCACAACAGCAAACTGATAAAATGAACTATTCTTGAAATAATAGAAGACTGGACTTATAAGTGAACTCGATCAATAAAGAGAAAAGTAAAACTCAATAAGTGAACTCTCCCAAATTTCTGTTGAATGATGAAAATATCCAATCTACCGAATCATAAAGCCGAAAAAACACTATTATACCTCATCCTATCCCATGTACCTCAATGATAATAATCACATTTAGCTACAAAAGGAGAATGCTAATGTGAGAACAGTCCAAAACAAGCATTCACTGTCGATATTATTTTACAATCAGAAAGAAAAAGCTTACTTGCTAGGTGGTAGTCGAGCTCTACTACATCTACACTCACAAAAAGAAACTTCCTCTCCCACCCGATACCAGTGCATATGCTTCACCTGGAAAAAAAAAATCAAAAGGGAATAGCTATGCATTTATTTATGCAAATCTGTCAATTATGTAGCACATGCAGCACCTTCTATAAACAAAACTACACAAGAAAATAAGAAAGAAAAATGAAAATAACTTAATTAGAACATCAAATATTGTTAATGAACATTCTAAATATGCTAAAAGCCAAAGTTATATCTTAAAATGGATTAAAGAAATTGCGTAGAATTTAAGAATAGAATTACAAACCAGCAATGTCCTATGTTTCAATATCACGTGGGTTTTTGAACCCTTACTATTGTATACAAAACATGATCCCTCTTCCGGGCTGGCTCCAAGTCCAGTTATTGTTCCCAGCAGAACTCGGGATCCAAACTTGCAACCCAATCCTTCGTTAACAAGAACGGAATCATCATCTAAAGTAAGAAAAACTTGTATGCGGTCTTCAACATCCTCATTTTGTATCTCACCAGAACAGCTTTTAGGAGGGATTCTAGTGGCCACGGCTACCACCCTTCCAGATACATGCAACTCCAAATCTCTATATGCATCAGAAGCATGGTTTTTAATATCAGTAACTTGAATCTGAGAAATTCCACCATAGTTTTCATTTTCATCATCCACACAAATTCTAGAATTTTGGGTGGACTGAGACATGATTGAAGCTGCAGACATGGAAGAAGTCAATTTTTCATTAGAGGTAAAAGATAACTCGGGAACCCTATCAACCAGGCAAACCATCCCAAAAAGATTGCGCCCTGAAACTAAGTGTAGCACCTCCGGAGTTTCATACACAGACCTTTCTTCAGCTTCAAATCGATCAGGAAGAAGATCCATGGATTCAATTACAGGACCATAATATGCCATATGAATCGCGGAATAAAAATCTGCTTCAAGAACATCAAAATAGCCTGTTCCAACCACTGCTTTCCTTTGAGACACTATGTCATTTATGGTGAATCTATACCACTTTAACCATTCAACAACTTCCATCTGTTTATTAATTGTCATATGGGATGTATACGTGTACAACGTTGAACCTTGTCTAGAATGTTTCTGCACAATCTTTCTCTGAGATAACAGACAGCTGTCATAATGCGCCCTCTTCTCGGAATCTGAAAGAATCTGCAATCCATTATTGATAACACTCCGGCATCAGAATGCCCTTTCTTATAAATGCATCCATAAGAGAATACCAAGCACTTCCATTACCAAAGAACAATTGTAGAATGTATCAAATCAAACTCCTCCCAGCTGTATCTTTACTTTAATTCTTGAAATGATTTGTCTACTTTTATATTTAAACGTACTTTTCACTTTTTTTTTAACAAGATAATGATTCAATGTAATCTAAATTTAACATGCAAACGATTCTAATGTTATATATTTCCACTTTCCAGCACTAAAACGGGTTTAAAAAAAATACCAATTAGTATAAAGTTCGGGCATTTTTAGCAAAATTTTATAAAATTAAATTCAAGATGTTCAATTTATTATCACACAAAAGTTGCCATCAATTTTCATATTTCCAACTGTAATTGAAATCAACGAAAGATGAACACGTTCATATCAATAGTATTGGACTGAATTTAAGAGAATTAATCGCAGTAAACACCTCATAAGCGGCAAGGATTCGCACGAAACGCTTCGAAGACGCAGATGAATCGTTCTTGGACTCTGCAAGGTCCGGATGAGTTTCTTTCGCTAACCTGTGAAACGACGCTTTGATTTCAGCGAACGAACTGGTCTCGGCAACTCCTAAGATGTCGTACGCGTTCTCGCCAGGGAACTCCGTCTGAGTCGCCGCCTCAGCTCCGGTGCTGAACCACTGAGTTCTGGAATTCGGATGCAAAAATCGAGAGCATAAAGAGTAGTTATAGCGATTTGATTGAATCGCAAAACAAGGAATTTTCCGGTAAAGGTGTAGTCTGGAGAAAAAAGGCATTTTCAATTTTTTTATTATTTTTAAATATTTTTTGAATCGAATTTTTTAAATGAATTTAAAAGAAAAACAAATTTTTGCTACCCTGAGAGTGAGTTGCGAAATGGGCGATAATGCTTGTCGGAGTAAAGAGAAGTAACACGGTCACGGCGGAGTGCATGAAAATGACGAGTTTTAAAATTACAATGACACGTGGATTAGTACTTGCATACCACGTGTTGTTATCTCTGTAAGCTTGTAAACGAACTGAGCCCAAGTGATTCAGCTTCGTGGGCTTGGTTTTATTTTTTAAATTCATTTTGATTCGATCTAAATTTATATTCATATAGGTTTTTATCTCATTTGGGTTTAGTATTGGGCATTTAATTTGGATATATATCATATTGATATATTAATTTTTAAAATTTTTTTATATATTTAAAGTGTTGTATTTTATTTTTATATATAAATGTTTATTAAACATTAATATCAAATAAAAAATTTTAAAACATAAAAAATTCAAATAATATAGACCGAACCTAATAAAAAATCTGAACAAACGTAACAAATATATATATATAAAATTATTTAACTCAAATCAATTTTTTTATCTCATTATTAATTTTAATTTTAATTTTATTACTATAATTTTTCTTTTTACGCTATAATAACTACTCATGCTATGATTAAACTCATAAAAATAATATCACCGTCCATCTAAATGGACGGTTAATAATGTAGAAACTGATCTTTGAAGCAGAAGGCTTCTCGAAAACATACTTCCATGATCATGCAGAATCTTTTCAATTTCAATTTTCAAACTGCCCTTTAAAGATAAGGCACAACATAAAGCAAATTTAAATAGGAGATTGTTTCTGAACCAAAAAAAAAAAAAAGAACAAACAAACAGTTATGGCTACTAACTCTATCCTTTCGTTTGTCAAAGTAAAATGAATTTTCAAGTGGTCCATGAATTTAAATCTACTGTTATTTTATCTTTTTTTTTTTTCTTTTTACAGTTTTAGTTGGTACAATAAACTTTATTTTATATACAAATAAATGTCATTCCTTTCCTGCTTGATCAGCAAATTAAGGCAAAAACACTTTTCGAGAATCAAGTAAAAGAAAAAAAATCAAAGACCCAACGAGTCACATTCTATCTATCAAATTCAAAGGTCATTAATGATATAGAAAATGATACTTATACGATACGAAAATACATGTTTACACTAAACATTTTCAATTTTTATTTTATAGTAATATGTTAAAAACAACACCAGCCCTCTCTGTCTCT
>JBBYHK010000010.1:516898-537711 GCA_038382065.1 Adansonia grandidieri
ATAATGCGAGAGGGACTCCTGGAGCGCCCGCCTCCCATAAGAAGCGATCGTAGTACGCGCGACCCTTCAAAGCGATGCAATTTTCACAACGATATCGGGCATACTATTGAAGACTGCTATAGCTTAAAAAATGCCATCGAATCGCTGGTAAGGAAGGGAGCGATTAGGCAGTTTGTAAAGAAGGACCTGCGCGCCAAGGATCGCACTCGATCCCCAAGCGAGCGCAGGGAGACTGCGCCCAAATGGCCTGTCGCCGGAATCATCAATATGATCGTCAGTCCAGCGAAGACTTGGGCAGTTAGCAAGTCCAAACGAAAGTCCTACCTCCGTTCAGTAATGGCGATCGTCATATGCGAGATATAACAACACTAAAATTCAAGCTTAAAATTTTTTAATATCACACTTGTACTATATTTGATGTAATAATAAACACATCAAGTATCACTTAAAATAATTACATTATAATTAATCAATCATAATTTTAAATTATATAAAATTTATTAATTTTTATATAAAATCTGCGCTTATAATTTTTTCTTACAGTTGAATAATTACGTAAAATTTCAATAAAAAAAAAAGAAACCTCAATTGAGAATTAAAAATAAAAATAAAAATTAAATTTTAAATATTAAAATTTAAATTTTAAACTTCTTAAATTTAAATATTACTTAATAAATTAATTAAATTAATTAATCAAATAATATTCTAAATTCTACAATAATTCCTTGTAAATTCAATTCCTATTTTGTCGAGTGATTGGACAAAATCTTAGGATTTTTAGAAAGATAATTTTTCTTTTAAAAAATTCTTTATTATTATACGAAATTAATTTTGATGACAACTCATGTTTAAAAAGAGAAAATACAAAAAGGAAAAAAAAAAAAAAAAGTGAAGATGGGACTTTCTTTTCCTTCTCCACTTGCAATCAAAGATTAAATCATTGTCAACTTCATATGGAAAGAAAAAGAAAAAGGCCCATTTTATGTGGGCCAACAGTCAGTAAACTTGCCCTTACAATAAGGGTAACCGGAACTATCGGTGTCTTCTCCTATTTGGTGTGCCGTTTAACTCGACCATTAAATGAAATCAATGATCATCCCCAAACAAACCTCAACCGTCAGATCTTAAAACAGTAACTCTACGTTCAACTTATACTGTATAAAAACCCAATAAATCTTATCTTAAAAAAAATATCTGTCATTTGCGGCCCTGATAAACCATCTGCCCCGTCAACTGTCTTCAAAAACGTCAGACAAATCAACTGTACTAGTTTGGAAGTATAAATAAAACCCGCGTGTGAGAGCAAAATCACCTTTTTTCGGGGTTTTTTTCCCAGACTTTGCAAAGAGTCTTTGTGGGGGAAGAAAGGATTAGAAAAGTGATTTAATGGGGATCGTTGAAGAAGCTCACAACGTGAAGGTTTTGGGGTCAGGTGATCGAATCATAGTTTTGGCTCATGGGTTTGGGACGGACCAGTCGGTTTGGAAGCACTTGGTTCCTCACCTGGTGGATGATTTCCGGGTGGTTTTGTATGACAACATGGGGGCTGGAACCACCAACCCGGAATACTTTGATTTCAATCGTTACGCTACTCTTGAAGGTTATGCTTATGATTTGCTTGCTATTCTCGAAGAACTCCAGGTTGAATCGTGTATTTTCGTTGGTCATTCTGTTTCCGCCATGGTTGGTGCTTTCGCTTCGATTTCTAGACCTGATTTCTTCTCCAAAATCATCATGATATCTGCTTCCCCAAGGTAAAACAAAAACAGAAAAGGTTGCTTTCACTGATATCATTGATATGCAAGTTCTATTAAATTACCTCCAAGCATCTATTTGAAGTAATTATATTTTTAGTTAAAGGTTCTTTTCTTGGTTTGTTTTTAATCTAGTTTTATATTCAAGCTGACCCACTCTTTGATAACTGTTTTAGGTATCTGAACGATGTGGATTACTATGGAGGTTTTGAGCAGGAAGACTTGGACCAACTCTTCGAAGCAATGGGGGCTAACTACAAAGCCTGGTGTTCCGGGTTCGCACCGCTAGCCGTGGGGGGCGACATGGAGTCGGTGGCGGTTCAAGAATTCAGCCGCACCCTCTTCAATATGAGGCCCGACATAGCACTCAGCGTGGCTCAAACGATATTCCAAAGTGACATGCGACAAATCCTGTGCCTTGTCACGGTCCCGTGTCACATCCTCCAAAGCGTCAAAGACTTGGCTGTCCCTGTCGTTGTGTCCGAGTACTTGCACCAAAAGCTCGGCGGCGAATCCATCGTTGAAGTCATGACATCCGATGGTCACCTTCCCCAGCTTAGCTCCCCCGATATCGTTATCCCGGTGCTCCTTAGGCACATACGTTACGATATCACTGCATGAAAAATTTAAACTACTACTATTAAGCTAAATAGTACTTATTTTAAGCTCTTTTTTTTTTTTCAATTTTAGTTATCTGTAATGTTAATCTCAAGTTATTAAGAAGTTAATTATGATTAGCAAAGTTGATTCCATGGGGACTCCTAAGGCCGCCGGTCGATCGGCCTTTAAAAAAATATTCAACAATTTAATTAGATTCAGAATGTCAGATCATTTTACTTGGAAAATGACGTGTATGATCGTAATTGTGTCGATGTGTTCGAATGAGCACCAAGGAATAAAAAAGTGCTCTGATATACACGTGTCAATTGCAGTTTACAATTACAGTTTGCTCCGTATCGTCAACGAGTTTAATTAACAGCTAATTTGCAAAGACGGCTTGTAACGGCGCTTTCGTTTGTAAATGAATTTTGGGCCAAACACCGCCTTAGGGTCCGACCTTTTCTCCTCCTATAAGCAGACGAGACCGTCACATCGGATGTTACCGGTGACGATGTAAAAGATTGACAGATTTTTTTCTTTCGTAACTTAATAACTACTTTTACGATTTTATAAGGAAAAAAAGTAGTGATTTTTGTTTTATAAAATTATAATTCAATTTTTAAAATGTCTTTTCTGATAAAACAACGAAATCAAACAATAGCTCATTAATGGCAGTAATCCAACCATCTTTAACTTAATGCGATTTCCTAATTTAATTAAGAAAAAACTTTTGACATTTTCGTATTGTTTAAGAATCTTTTGATGGTTAATCATTAATCGAAAATTAAAAAAAATCTTTTGGTAGTTTGTCATTAATCAAATTAAAAAGAATCCTTTTTTGGTAGTTCAAGAGTAAGCGCCGATGCCGGCTCTCCTCCTCTCGTACTTGGTGGTTAGGTGCTTTGACACTTTAACCTCAACCAGGGCTCAAGAGCTAGAAAGGAATGAAAAAAATAAAAAAGAAAAAGAGTAAGCGTCGTGGTCGGGCCGGCTTTGGTTGAGCACAAACAAATTAAATCGAATAATTTTGATTTGTTTTCGTCAAATTTTTTAAATTTTACAAATGAATATAAGTTAAGAAATTATCACTTAATTTATTTTTTTATTTTTATTATATTTATTGATGTCTTTTTGATAGGAAACGTATTTGACGACCGAAATACCTGTAAAAGATGAGAGTCAGATAGGAGGCCATTAAAATTATACCTCTAAGACAGATTGCAATACTTAAGTCTAGTAAGAAAAGAAGCAGATTACGGGTAATGTGCAGAGGCACTTTAATCATTTCGTAGCTGAGTTATTTATCTTTGTTGGAGTCGATTTGATACGTGCCACAGGCAACTCCGAAAGGGATTAGGAGGTCTGAACCTTGGTGTGAAGTACGGATAAGCTGATCTTGGTGGTTGAAGCTTCCCACGTGAGTGATATGTACGTGATGTATTGTTGTGTGACGTGACTCTTAGTGGGACTACACCACGCGTCCAGTTTGACTATTGAGTTTGCGCCCCTGTCTCCGGTTCTTCCGTTAGTGGGCCTTGCTCTGGACTTTGGCCTTGGTAGGCTAGGCCCAACAAAATCTTAAAAGGTATGTCAAATATCTTTCTTTTAACTTTTTTCGTAAAATCTAATAATTTTATAATAAATAAAAAAAATGATAATTCCTCTTGTTTTTATTTTATATGCAAACTGATATCAAAAAAAGAATGAACAGTTTCTGTTTTATTTGACTTTTCTTTTTACTTTGTTGGCCCTTTTTTTTATGTTATTTTTCTTTTGGTGGTTTTCCTATAGTCATTTGTTATAATATTATAAAATTTTGACTAATTTTAATATCGTGAGTTAAACGACATTAATGTAATTTAAAATTTTATATAAAATTTTAATACAAATCAATATAATATTTGATACATAAGTCATTAACTTGTATGATACTAAATTAATTTTTTGGGAGAGAAGACTTAGCATCTTACTCAATAGTTAATGCATATTATTTATTTTTAAAAAATAAATATTTATTATAAAAAAAACTCATGGCTTTAAAAATTACTTTCTTATTTTTTAAATTTTATTTTCTTTTCAATAAAATAATTTTTTAATTGTTTTTCCTCCATAGGGTGGGCGCTTTAAATTTTAGTTATTAAATTAAAAAGAATAGAAAACAAACTCAGTAGTAATTCCTTATCTCCTGCTGTCTTCAATTTGCACCGCCCCCCTCAAGATGTGAATGTCTGAAGTAACGCACCTTAATCCCACAAAGGTCAAATTTCAAGTTGAAATTTCAACATAGTTTTGGCTCAATTTAAGCAGCGTAATGTGGTTGGCATTGCAGCCGAACTATGAATAGGTTTTGTCCCATCAGTACAAAAAAGATATAAATGTAAGACGATATTTTGTTTTACATAAGTTTTACATAAGATATTGACGATTAATTCTTTTAAACTTTAGAAGTAAATCAACGTTGTATTACAATGATTAATCATAGTAGTGTGAATGTGTGATGAGTCGTTGTCCCTTTGACGTATGGTTCGATGGTTTTGTACTATACCATTAATTGTGCCGATAACGTCCATTGTGCTGGCATGAGTTGGATAGGTACTTAATATCAAATATGTTTATTATTCATTAAATATCTAATTTTATTAAAAATATAAAATTAAGTAATAATTAATATATGAATGGATATTAGATTTAAATAATGAATTTAAATATTTAATTATATTCGCATCAAATTTAAAGTAAATTTAAATAATAAATGTTAAAATATTTTAAAATAAAAATAATTTGAATCGTAATATCAGAATCTAAAAAAATAAATAGATAATATCCGATATTTGATTTTTTATTCTTTATTATTTCTACCATTGGATATATAACTTATTTTAAAAAAATGTTATAGCTTGATGCAAATTCAAACTCAAAACTAATTGAGTCCCGTATTTTCAAAGTTGCAATAAAAATTAACTGAATTAGACGTACATTTTTAAAAGCAATTGTTCCTTGAAATTGTCCTAATTTCTCAATCAACCTGAACATATTTATAGGTAGAAAAGTCTAATATCCTGTCAAAATTCATTTTAAATTTTATCAGAAAGATTAATAATTTTTTGGTTTAATGATTAAAAATATATTAGAATTAGCATGTAAGCTTAAGTTTGATTTTAAACATCTTCTCTCTCACCTCCAAATTATCAAAAAAAAACTATCAAAAAGAAAATTTATAAAGCATCACATATTTATAAGATTAAAATATATATATATATATATATATACATACATATGGCGTGTTGCCCTAATAAAACATGTTCGTGAGTTTGCTTTTGTCCAAGCTTAGGCCCAATTTAATATAAAAGGTGAAATTCACTTTCAGAATCTCTGCTATTGCTGTCTGGCCCAATTTGAGAATTTTAGTGGACCCTTTTCTTTCCTTCCTTCTTGGGTTTTGTATCCAAAAAAAGAAGGTTAGAAGCCCGAACAGAGGGTGTCAAAATTAGATATCGCCGCCGGTTAAAGCCGACCATGGCTTTGATTTTTTCGAAACTCTAACCCAAAACCCACCCATTAATTATTTAAGAAAATATTAAAACACTAAAGAAAAATTATATTAATATTTATATGCTTTATTAAAAATAAATCAAATATATTTTTGTCACTTTCTTTATTAGACTTACAAATACAAGCTACACATATTAATTGCCAAAAACATTAAATAAGCCTCTTTAATATCTTTGCCACCCTATTGGTAATTTCCAATTAATGGTTTGTGACCCAATGTTTTCTTTCTAAAGTGTAGGAATATTATTCCAATTTCACCATCAGATCAAATCAAACATGTAAAATCATTTTAACCCCCCATAAAAAAGTCTATATATTTAAAGCTTAGTTTAACATTTTTATAATTGAAGGCAATATGTAATTTCAAATCTCTATCTAACTTTGTGTTTAAAAAAAATTAATTCTGATTACAATTTTGAATCAAAATTTTATATCTTACCTGATATTTCATTCCTAATTTATTATTATTATTATTATTATTAATTTCGGAATAAAATTTTATTAGAAGGTGATTTTTTTTTTTGCATGAGACCCATAATTTTTTTGTTCAAGAACCGACCGTCCGTAACAGCTTATCCCAAAATTGTTTGCTGCTAACCTGCTTACGTGGCCGCCTCCTATTTGTTTGTCACTTTGCGCAACGTGATCCTGCCACTCTGTCCTTTCCAGCTGTCTCACCAGTCCATTACTCCGTTTTCCAGCCCACAAAAACCAAAAATCTCCTCAGCGCGTGAAGTATAATATATTATTTTTTATTAAATTTAAAATAAATAATTTTATTAATTATTAATCTTTTAAATAGCACTTTAATTGATACATAATGACACCAATCACATGTGATTATTGAGGACGCTCCCTTCCAAGTGGGGCTCAAATCCAGACTGTCGGTGTCGAGCGGCTGATTGTCTACTTCCATCTATCTGATAATTTTGTTGAGATAATGCATAATTTTAAATAGGACATAAAAATATAATATGTCTATAATATATTTTAATTTTGTATAAATATTAAAAAAATATAATTATATTTTATATTATAATTATATTAATATTTTTATAATTAAAAAATTTTATATTTTAAATATGTTAAATATATATAATATATTTAAAACATAGTTAAGATATGATTCATATCATAAATTTATAAGTTTATCAAGATGTATCCATTTACACATTTAAATAAAATAATTTAACGTATTATAAACGTATAAATATATAGACACATATCCATTAACATGTTTTAAAAATACGATTGATCATTTTATATGTCACAAACGTGTACATATTTAAATTAAAATATTATAATTAGTGTTATATAAATTTTTATATATTAATAATTTATGTTATATATATTTTAACACATAAGTGTATTCATATTGTAAAAGATTGAAGTTTTACTTAATTTTAATAACTTAGGAGATATCTGCGTCATAATCATGTTATTCGTGTCTTTGTGCTATTCATATCATTCGCGTTAATCATGTTATTCGTATCGTATCATGTATAACACGAATAAGTATCGTGTTATGCTTTTTGAAAGTAAATACATTCATTTACTCGTGTTGTATCTATATTTTAATTAATTAATCATGTGATATTAAAAATAAAATACTACATAAAATACAGTATTAACATGAATTATCAAATTTATTTGTTACTATAACGTTGAAAAAATTTTAATATGATATATATATTATCAAAATATTTTAATTAAATATCAAAATTTTAAGAATGTTTATAATGTTAGCCAACTCTAATATCATTAAAATGTATATTTAATTTTTATTCAATTAATATGAATAAAAAATAAATGCATTTGCATGACAGAAATCGTGGTTGTCATATAGATCGTATAAAAAACAAAAAATAAAAAATATTTTTCCCTTTTTCTATCTCTTTTTCTCTCTCAATTCCACCATCCTCCCCAAATTTTTTTTTTGATGAATCTGGATATTATTCATTCAAGTCGGTTAAATAGGGTCGGATTTGGCATTGGAACGACCGATTAGCCTAATAAGGAGAAAAAATAAAAAAAAACCAAGTTTTTTAATTTTTATTTTCAATTTAAAAAATTATATACAATATCTCTATTATTATAAAACACCTAATTGAATTCAATCAAAGAATTTAAAAAAGTTCAAATAAAATCTTAAAAATAAATATAAAATTGATAAATGTCTATTTTCCTTTAAAATAATAATTAATTATTTTTTAATTTTAAAAAATACCAATTTCATTGTTTAAAAAATATTTTTTTATTATTCAAGAAACAAGTTAAAAGAAAAAAATAAGGTCTGTCAAAATCTAAAAATAATAAAATGTCAAATTTTTATTGGTCGAACGTCTTATTAAAATATATAATTGTCAATAAGAAGAATTGAGATTACTTGGACGGATTAAAAGTTCAAATATTTAATTGAACAATATAACATTTGAACATTGTCGTTACTTCAAGGGAGATTAGAGCAAACTAGTCCTAGTTTGATGCTTGTGGTCCCCAATACCGTTCATCCAACGGCTATTCCCGACCCATGCGATCGTGAGGCCCTTTTATTTGTTACAGGACAGATCAGTCTACACCAGTCCGTTTGATCGTCAATATCGATTCTTTTTCGTTTATTTATACTCTCTCTCTCCTACTATTTTAATGTCACTACTTCACCGTCTCTCAAACTCCGAAAAGAAAAAACATTAATTTTTTTTATAAATAAATATGGATCGTAGAAGCGCGTTTGCCGTTGCTTTGATTTGCATTGTGGTGGCTGGTGTCGGTGGTCAAGCTCCGGGGGCCGCACCGACTAAAGCTCCACCGTTAGCGACTACTCCTCCTGCTACTGCTCCCGCTACAGCTCCTGTGAGTAAACCTAAAACTCCAGCTCCAACAGCTGCTCCCACCGCTTCTCCACCGACTTCTTCACCACCTGCTTCGTCTCCGCCGGCCGCGTCTCCGGAGAAGTCTGCAGCGGTTCCGGCTCCATCTAAATCTGCTCCGGCTTCTTCGCCACCGGCTGCTACTCCAGAGAGTTCTCCACCGGCTCCAGTTCCTGTGAGCTCTCCTCCAGCTAAATCTCCTCCCGCTGCTCCACCGGCAACTCCTCCAGAGAGCTCAGCCTCCCCTCCTACCACTGTTGCGGCACCAACCACTGCTGAGGTTCCTGCACCTGCTCCAAGCAAGAGCAAGAAGAAGTCTAAGAAACACAATGCTCCCGCTCCTTCACCTGATTTGCTTGGACCTCCCGCTCCACCTACCGGAGCTCCCGGACCTAGCGGCCACGCTTCCTCTCCCGGCCCTTCCCTCGCCGCCGACCAGGTACATTCTACTCTCTTTTCTCACATTTCAATCAGTTTAGCTTCTTAACTTGTTATCGTACAACAATGTGCTTCACCGGATCTGAAAATTTAGACTAGCTATACGGCGTAACTTAACAAACTCCATTCTTGGGTTTCTGCAACTTAACTTTAGAAATTAGAATGAAAACTGTGGCTCAAAGTGGGGACTGGTGAGTTCACCTCGAGATAGGGCGTTTGAAAGACGCGCCGCTGATAGAACTGTTCCAATTAGTTTTCTCAAAGAAGACCAACGGATCTCGACGCGATCTACTTTCTATACACTAGAAGCAAACAATTACAATAATAATAATAATAATAATAATAAATAAAATATTTTATATTTAATAAATTTAATATATTAATAATTTTTATTATATAATTTTTATTTTTTTCATATTTTATTTTATATTAAATTTTATAATAAATTTTAATTATTTTTTTACGTCTTGCTGTCTTATACTACCAATATAACATACTGGCGATAATAATAATTACAATTGCAATTATAAAATTATAATTTTGTATAAATAAATAAAAAAAATTGCAGAGCGGAGCAGATGCAATGAAGAGCGTGCAGAAGAAGATAATTGGAGGATTGACATTGGGATGGGCAGCCATTGCTTTGATCTTCTAGAAAGGGAGAGATTTGGATTCGGTGTCATTTTATTGTATTTATCTATTTCGTTTTTTTTTTTAATACCTCTATGTCTCACATTTTACATTTACCATGCATCATATTTATTTTACTCCATTGGTTTCCTTTTCTCTCTTTCCCATTTTGTAATTTTTCATTTTGACTTTATTATTATTATTTACTTATTCTTCGGTTCTATTTTTAATAAATCACGAAATTTTTTTTTAAGTATTTTCTTTAACAATGAATCACAAGAAGGTTTTTTTCAATGATTAGTATTGCATATTTGATTAACCATTTCTTGTCCAATACTTTTTATACTATGTTTAATCTATTAGAATAAAATAAAATTATAATAAAATAATTATTTTATGAAAATAAAATAAAATAAAATAGATAGAGTAAAAAAGAGCGAAATGAAATAGTTATAAATAGTAATTTGATTCAATGAAATATAATAATGGAGAATTTAAATCTCTTAAAGTAATTTTTTATTTTGTTTAAAGTTAAAATAGTTATTTAATGAGAGATTCGGAATGGTTATTCAATGATTTATGAGAATAAAGTCATCATAAAATTATTTCATAAAATAATTATTATGTAAATGAAATGATCGCATTGCTATAATTCATCGGAATATAATTATAATAAAATTTTTATTATGGTGAACTAAATACACTATTAGTACAGTTTAGTTTGATTCCTGTCATGCTTCAAAAGTACTAAAATTCATTCACAATATATCCTTGTAAGCTATCAATAATAGCATATTAGTAATATTAAACATGAACATAACAAAAAATAATTAAAATATGATATAAATATATTAATTTTAATTTATAAAATATGAATTATAAATATATTAAAATTTATATAAATATAAAATATTTTAAATATGATTGTAATATATTAAAATTTATTAATATGATATAAATATATAAATTATTATGTCTAAAAAAATGAAGAAGAAAAAAAGAAAAAAAAATGAAATTACCATATCAGCAATAGAAAAGCGCCGAAGCGAACAATGTTTTCACTTCGGGGTCGAATTTGAAGGCATTTTGAAACGCTTTTCTTCATACTAATTGCCATGTGCCTAAAAATGTGATCTCATGATTGCTGTCGGTGCGAAACATATTGTTACTTTAGATGTATGGTCTCTATTATTTGACAATGCAAATTTTGTTTTAACACTCAAGATTGATGGCTATGGTTGGGAAAAAACAAAAAAAGCAAAGATTTTAAGCTGTACAATGATTTTTTAAAAAATAATAATTTATATATTTATATAATATTTATAATATTTTTTATATTATAATTATTTTTAAGATATTATTATGCGTATAAATTGACTACTCGTTATTCGACTTCAGTAGAAGCTTATGCTATTCGAAGTAGGTGAATAGGCTTTTATAATAGTTATAGAACGAAGATACTATGTCAAGAATTAGCGTGGGTGGTAAGGCTGTTTTATATATATTTCTCCAGTTCCGGGCAAGTCTTGAATTTTAGGTGAAATGCCAGCCCAAAACTCAACCCAAAAGTTGGTTCGATGGACCCATTTTTAAGCAGCACAAGATAACCCTCGTGGACAACATTGGAATTAATTAGATCAAAAAACTTTTAAAGACAGCCTAAAGTTGTCGGAAAATGGACCCACAACAGTTGAACTATCGTACTCCACCAAGGCTAACTGACAAAACGTCCTCATTGATTATGAACAGAGGAAATAGAAATAGTAGTAGGTTATATGGGTGCTTATATTTTACTCTTATCCTTAAAACATTGTGTTTTCTGAGACGCCACTTCACTTATACACATTGAACATTTTTTTTTTTATCTTAACTTTACCAAATGTCATCACTGTTGGTGCTGTAGAACTGCAAAAAAAGAACAACAACTTGGCGAAGCTTCATTTCATTTCCATGGACGTTTCCAGTTTACAGAATTGGTACACTTCTTCTTCCTTAATTTATGTATTCTTTCTCCAATTATTTGTTTTTAAGGATCACGCAGTTGTGAGGGAGACTGATTAAAATGGAGTTGACCGTTGAAGAAAACCTGGAGTTTTAGAATTTTTATATATTTGAAGCAATTATAGTGCAAAGTGGCATTTCAATTTAGAGCAACTTTCGGTTTTTAATCTTTGTTTTAGGAATGCCATTCATAGCGTGTAATCCAGCTGAAAAATGTTGACACTGTGAAGTTGGAAGCAATTGAACTTGGCTTTTAGATTTGGAAAGCTCGTTAGTACTCGACTTAAAAATTTGAAAGTTTCCTTTTAGTTGTTGAAGAATAAGATTAACCCAATTCGATTTGGTTACCATATGGGATGAATGAGAGACGTTGACTTCCACCCAACAGAAAAAGTATGAACCCATTTTCTTAAAATAGATATTGGGTAACAAAATTGTGGATTGTTCATGAGAGTTTTAGAAGATGTTCGTCATTCAGATGCTGTTGTTTGCGTTTTTAGTGCTTAACTGACTCCCATATTCTTTATTTTTGGGGCTAGTTATCTTGATTCTTGTAGGAGGCACGAGGTGCTTCCGAATTCCACGGTGCTATCATGGTTTTCTAAGGTCAGTCTTCCAACATCTTGGTTTCATTTGAATTTTTTGACGTTAAATGCTGAGATTGCTTTTCAGTGTTTTTATGGATTTTTTTTTTTTTGGTTATCTTTCAGGCCAAGGTTCAAAAGTCTTGTCAAGAGAAGTGTAACATTGCGGTTTATCTCAACCAGTTGAAAAATGATGATATTCCTCCATTAATCGACATATTTCCAGCGATTGACTCTTCTGATATCGACGCAGTTGATATCCTCCATCATGGATCAACTCCTGTCTTGAATGAAGAATTCATACTTTCTTTGATGAATGCAATCAAGCTAAAGCTTCAAGTAGTTGATCTTAGTAGCACATCTCTAAAGAAGGACTTTCTTTGGTCTAATACTTCTATCCCTTTTGACATTCTCGATTAGAACATGTTTCAATGATTTTTCCAAGATTATGACTAGTTATACAATATATTTCTAACTTCGCCTTTAAAAGAAGTTGCCCTTGTCCGTTTATGTAGAAACTTCGTGTTAGGTGATTACATGTTGTCATATTATTGTAAATTTCTAGCGTCACCAAGGTTGTTCTTTAGTGTTCAGTTATTTGCAATTTGGACAATAACTAAACTTTTTTATTATTATCGGGTTCTGCTCAGGGATCTCTGCCATGTTGGTTTGCCATGCCGTGTTCTAAACTTGAGGTCTTGTCATATCCAAAAACTCGACATGGTTGGAAGGTTTATGCAATTGCACACCCTAAATTTGGATTTTTGTACTTCACTCACTAGTTTGCAAAAAGACTGCTTTTCTCACATGCTGAATCTAACATGTCTGTCGATGTGTGAGACGAGAGTTGCTAATCTCTGGACCACAACCGCAGTTCTAGCCAAACTTCCTTCTTTGTTGGAGTTACGGTTCCAAAATTGTTTGTGTTGCAAGGATACTGGGCCATGTCATTTGTCTTCTAGCGAGAAAGAAAAGCTCAATAACAAGAAGGATTGCTCAAATGTGACTAATATCTGTTCATACGGTGAGGAGCTCTCTGTTGATACTGGATGTGATACATTGCAAACTACTTCTGCCGATGAGATGGTCATAGGCTTCCTTTCTCTGCAAGAATCGTCTACGGTATCTGAAGTCCACAGAGAAATTGATGATTCATCAGAAGTTGATGAACCTAAGATTTCAGGTTATCTTCAAAACCTACTGGAAGCATCAACCAATCCGATTCATAATTTGCGTGCAGAGCCGAAACTGCAACGTGAGGTAACAAGACGATATGCTCGTAGGATTTGCCTATAGTGATTAGAAAAAGATTTGGATTTCTCAATTTTGTTGTTTGTTTAACAGATTTATTTTTCGCAGCAGATACAAAACAATGCCAAGCATCCTTTAAATGTGCTGAAGCAGGCTTCAAAGAATGTTTCCAGCACATTGAATAAAGATATTTGGCATCATCCTTCGCCCATATGCTTTGAGAAACATTATAGGGAGTTCATGGTCGCTTCCTTACCTCGTTTAGCAGTATTAGATAATCTGCCTATCACAAAGATGGAGAGGGAAACTTCAAAGATCGTCTTTTCTGAGAATTATGAGTACTTGCCATACAAACATAACCACAAAAAAAGTGTTGTTAACATTTTGCAGAGTCGTGAAACAGGAACGAGTGGTATTTACTGCCGAAACTCTTCGAAACTAAAGCAGACTTATTGTTATGGAAAGAGTCAATGTTTCTTCTCAAGGTCTCTTAGCTCTGCTAGATTTGGGTCTTCTATGTGGCCCTTCTTGCATCTGGTGTCCAGTTTTAGCCATATATCTAAAGATGAAAATAAGAGGCATCGTCCGAGGCAATTTGAGTACCATCCTTCCAACTCCAGCCTTATGGCTTTTGGAACTTTAGATGGCGAAATTGTCGTTATCAATCATGAGACTGGGAATCTTGTTGGCTACAATTCATCTATAGGAATGATGAACAGTGTGTTGGGACTCTGCTGGCTTAAGAAATATCCTTCCAAGGTATAAATTCACCTAAATGCATTTTATTCTCTGATTACATATTTTTTTTCAACTTGGGGGCTACCATTCCCCCTAGATCTGTCCTGTGTTTAGGTTCGATTTGCCCCAGACTTGGTCTACTACATGCTTATTTCATTGATATCCCAAGCAACAGTGGCAAGCTTTCCTGTTCCATACTCTGAAATGAGTAAAATTAGCTAGCAGTTAATCGCATAATCATATATTCCATTTAAGTAGTAACCATGAACAATATAAGGGAATAGGTAGTTTATACCTAGTTATAAATTCACTGATCTATTTTGTTTCTCATAACTTTGGCTATCACTGATGATTTTTGGTGCTGAACAACCAGCTTGTAGCTGGCTCGGATGATGGTTGCTTGAAGTTGTTTGATGTTAATCACATGCCAGCCAAGCTAGGAGATGCATCTTATGGTTTGGATGCAGTTAATTTTGAAGATTTTGAACAACTAACTTCTGTTCATGTCAACTCAACCGATGATCAATTCCTTGCCAGTGGGTACTCGAAAGGTGTTGCTCTGTACGATATTAGCAGCGGGAGTCGTTTACAAATGTTTACTAATATGCATCGGGAACCTATTAATGTTGCTAAGTTCGCTCATCACTCTCCTTTCATGTTTGCTACATCTTCCTTTGACAAAGATGTGAAGATGTGGGATCTGAGGGAGAGACCTGAGAGGCCTTGCTTTACTTCTTCAAGCTCTCGAGGAAATGTTATGGTTTGCTTTTCTCCTGACGATCTCTATCTTCTCGTTTCAGCCATTGATAATGAGGTACATAGTTCCATCTTAACTGCAGCTTTATACTGTAGATTTCGCCTATTTGAGAGAATTTATAATATTTTTGGTGAAGTTGGCAATTGTGGTGCTCGAAAAGGCTGAATAGACTAAGTAAACTTGTCCTGCATTTTCTTCAGTTAATGTTTTCACCAGATTTATTTGGATTTGCCTTTTTATGCAACTTACTATGAAGTTTCTTCTCCTTTTAATGGGTTCAAATCAATGGTTGCTAACTCTTAGTGGTCTCATTCAGGTTAAGCAACTTTTAGCTGTAGATGGGAGACTTCACATGAATTTCAACATAACTTCAACTGGAAGCGCTCATAACTATACCCGTTCATATTATATGAACGGAAGGGACTATATTATTAGTGGCAGTTGTGATGAACATGTTGTACGCATCTGCTGTGCTCAAACAGGAAGGCGACTGAGGGATGTCTATATTGAGGTACATTGTCAAATTCCATAGTCAAATAACTTAAATTAATTGGCAATAGGTGGAGATTGGAGAGCCGAGAGGACTTTCTTTTAGTTATGAACTTAAACACCCGAACTTAAACCCTAACGGCCTAACGAACTAACTAGCACAATTTGAGATATTTCTTGTTCATTTGTAGGGTATGGAGTCAGGAAACTCTATATTTGTGCAGTCCTTAAGGGGTGATCCTTTCAGGGTAAGTTGTTTTTTCTTTTCTTTTTTTTTTTTTTTAATTTTCATTTTTCAATAGATATGATGGATTGCTACTTCCCTCTCAACCATATCCCTGCTTTAAAAGCCAATGACACGTTGAGAATTTAGATTTCTGAACATTTTGCATGAGTCGAACACGTTACTCTGAAAGTAATTGTGAATCAGAACGTGTATGTATTTAGGATATCATGCACGCATACCTATTGTTGAAGCAGTCCTTGATGAAATAATTGGATTTTTAACTTTGCTTTTCTTCTCTCTTTTTGGCCAAGCAGCATTTTAACTTTAGTGTCTTGACAACCTCTGTGCGACCAACATCAAAACAGGAAATAATCAAGGTATAGTTTATGTAGGACTTCACTTTTCTAATTGTTAAAGTTCGATCATTAGGGCCGGGGTTTTGCTTATCATCGTGCTCTTCTGTAGGTCAATTTGCTTGCCTCGAGTCACTACGCCGATGAATCTTCTCATGATGAAGGTATCTATCCTTCCTGTGGTCTTGGAGGTTAATCCTTGAATCTCTATCAAACTCATCTCTGTAAATGATTGTTAGTCTTCAACTTGGAAGAAAATGTGCATTATATCATGTATATCAAAAGTTACTGTATATGCAGGGAAAAAAAACTTTTGACCTTTGTTTTGTAAATATATGATTTACTACAAGTCTGCAACTGTCTGTATATTCATCACCGTATACTGTTATCTGATTTCAGAGTTTTTAAGTCCAATTGAGAAGCAATGAAGGCAAATTTTTAATTCAAAGCGCATCTGATTTGTCATATTGAAGATAAGCGGAGAAAATCAAAGATAATTAGAACTTTTCATATTCTATAAAATATTCGTGTTTGATACTTATATTTGACATATAATTTGGATTATGAGTAAGAGATTGATCCGTTAAATATATGAAAAAAAAATTAAAAATTAATCATAAAAATGTCGAACGTGTATTCGTCTTCAACAATCTTCCAAAATTAGGTACATTGGGACAAAACTAAAGGTTCAAACTCCCAGGTATCAGTTGAGCTAAAATCCAGTGACAAGTGGTTACAACTTTGAGTTTTATCATTACTAATCTGATTTCAATTTTTTTTTTTTTTGGTGCTAGCAGTGAATAAAAATAAAAATGGAAGGGGTTAGAAAATAAGAAAAAGATTGTATGATAAAACTTTGAAGGTTAAGTATAACATGACTCCTTAATAACCTAAGAGTGATGCCGGGATATATATATATATATATATATCCGTATGTATAAATATTTCTTCATAGTTCATACTAATAAATGACTGAGATACAGCTGGTTCGAAGGCACCTAGTCATCATTCATAATTTTAAATGTATCCTTCCGATCCAAAAGTCATTCATACACTTACTAACAATGCTTTCATCATTCAATTCACTGTGTTCCCTTCACCAGTTCACCCTAACCGGGAGGCATTTGCTTCATAAGGCACTGAGGCGTCTAAAATGTTTTTTTTTTTAAGTTGAATCCAGGAAGCTTCTGGATTTATTAAGGGAAGGTAGACAAACTCCCCGAAGGCACTAGAATTGTGTTTTTGGGATCTGCGTCGATACTTGAAACGTCAAATATTTCCTCCATGGCTCCCAAAGCTGGAAAGGAGGAAAAAAAAAGTGCAAATTGGGGCAGATAATCTAAGTGGAACAGCCTGGATTCCTCGAACAACGCGTTTGATTTGATGCGACATCGAGTTGATCAAAAAACTGTATAGCTACTAACGTAATGAACTCTTCAATGTGAAATATTGTTCTTATATAATATTGATTCATTATAATTTATAAATATAAGAACGATGAAAAGACCTTTTTTTATATTTTAAAATGAAAGTAAGGTTGGGGCAGTTGAATTTCTTAAATAAAAAAATAGTATCTAATAAGAAAAGGTTTAGGTCTCCCAGCCCCACTTCGCATATATATATATATATATTATATAATATATAATACGTATATTATAAGGTAATTACTAGATAGATGTTTTGATAATTGATTTGTTGAAATTAATAATGAGAGTCAGAGAGATTTGAAAATTAAAATTTTATTTAATTTATTTGAAATATTGAAGAAATTTTCTTTTCATGTAACGATATTTATGCATTAAATGACGTGGAAATTTTTGGTATGATTTATTTAGTATAATGTAAGAAACGTTTGTTCCAAGCCTCTCCCAATATCCAAAGTCAAATACCTAGCTTTTCGGGTTAAACAACTTCCAAAAAATTCGAAGAAGAAGAATAGAAAAAAACAAAAAACAAACCCTTTCCTACATGAATTGAGTTTTGAATTTATTTTTTTTTTAAATTCTTTTATTTTAATTGATACAAGACTAGAGTTTGAACTCATGACGAGGTTAGTTCATGGATATTTCCAGTCCAGTCAGCCAAGCTGAATATGAACAGATTGTATATAATCCGAGTGTTCGATAAATAATATATAAATAATTTAATTTTTATTTATTCATATTTACTTATTAAGTTAAATAAATAAATATACAAAAAATTTTAAGCTCGTTTATCAAACCAATTAAACACAAATATATTATTTTAGTTCATTTATGTTGACGAGTATACTCATTTATTAATCGTTAAAAGTTAGTTTTATTGTTAGATTATAATGTAATTCATAATAATAATATTATTTATATTTTATTTATTTATAATATGATTAATAATATTTATGTATTATTTTATATTTAAAATTATTAAACACATTTATTTATTTATTGTTTATGAATATATTTTTAATCGTTCATAAATATGTTCAATTATATATTTATATTGTTGAAAGTTTTCAGACAAATTTATTTAATTTAAATGAACAAAAACAAATACACTTAATTTTAAATGAATCGAATGTGAACCAAATTTAAATATTTCTTAATCAAATGCGAATAAATTAAAAAATAAATAAATAAATACGAAAAAAATCTGCTCGTTTGTTTGGCTCATTTACAACCCTAAATATGAAGTCTTTAAACACCGCATGGATTGGTGAACATATATCAGTATTACTTAACAGCTAATTTTTAATCCTTGATTGCAGCTCGCCAGCTGGGGAATCTTCAAGGGAGCTAGTAACTGGCTAGCTCTATGCATATTTCCCTTTATTTTTTTAATTTTAATTTTTTTATTTTCCATCGATCACAAACAAAGTACAGAAACCCCTTACTATAAATACCTTTGGTAAATCGCACAAATCCGTCAGCAATCAACAGCAACTCCCAGAACAACCTTCACCCGACCTTCTGCCACCTCCTTTTCGATCGAAAGAGCAACTAGCCACAGTACATTGAAACAACAAAAAAGATGAAGTTTTTGTTTGCCACATTGTTGTTTGTTTCCCTGGTTTTAGGCTCAGCATTTGTTCAACTCTCCTTTGCCAAACCCGTCGTACCCCCTCCCACACCTGCTGCCCCTGCCACCGTCCCTCCTCCTTCACCACCTACTCCACCTCCGCGTAATGTTCTTTATTAATTAATTTCTAGTTTTTAACCATGCATGCATGCATTTGACATTATTATTAAAAAGAAAAAAACCTTATGTTACTCAAATTTAGATAAATGTTTAATACATGTATCTGTTATTTGATTTAGATGTATTTATTTTTTTTATATATTAAAAATATTATATTTTTATATTTATGTACGTAGAATAAATAACTATTCATTTTTTAGGGTTCTAATGGAATTTTTTTTATTTACTATTAGGTTTCTGTGATGCAAAGTGTGGGGAGAGGTGTGCCAAGGCTGGAGTGAAGGACCGGTGCTTGAAGTATTGTGGGCTCTGCTGCAGAGATTGTAAGTGCGTTCCTTCGGGGACCCACGGCAACAAGTCGGAATGCCCTTGTTATAGAGACAAGTTGAACTCCAAGGGCAAGCCCAAGTGCCCCTGAGCTTTTCTGCCTGCATCTGTTATCCATCTCCTATATTTCTTTGCCAGTTTCAATTCAGTTTCTGTTTGGGCTTGGCTACCTTTGTCTAATTTACATATTTATATTATATTTATATACTTTATGTTATAATTATTTTTAAAATTTTATATATTTATATAAATTTTATTAAATTAATAATTAATATCATATAAATTTTAATATATTTATATTTTCATATTATATTCGTATTTTTTATATTATGTTTGTATCGTGTTTTATTTATTTATTTTTTTATATTATGTTCTACAATTGTTTTCTTTCCAATATTCTCACCCTTATTAGATCCACCCATCTGCTACTTGGGAAGGCAATTATATATAAGTATAGTATATGCATGTACGAAATAAAATACTATTTTTTAATATGTCTACTACTTTGGTCATTTTTTTCTAATTAAAATATTAAATAAGTTTAAATACAAAAAAAAACCCGAATATTTTAAAGAACTAAAAATTAATAGGGTGATATTTTTGGATTATAGTAATTAATATGTTAGTTATTGAATATTTACTCATTTAATTTTAAGGAAATATACAGTTCTGTAATATACTATTCAATAATTTATATTATTTTCTCCTCCGTATAACAAAGAATCAAACAAGTTAATAGTAACTGTTATCCCTTGAAGTCAATTATGGCCAAAAAGAGTTTTTCGTTGCAAAAAAGTTAATGATTTTGAAGCAGAATTTGACGTCTTGGTTGCCTGAATGCTCTGATGAAACTTGCACGAATTTGACTAAAGACGAAGCCGAAAATTTTATATCTATAGCTCTAAATAAAAAGGCAAAAAATTAAAATATAAAATTTTTAAAAAATCCAAATGAACTTTTACTGTTTTTAACTTAAGAAATACCTAGCAAATAAGAAGTTTTGATGAGAAGGGAGACTAAGGCCCCCTGCTTGCGCCTTTGATCCACTACCGTGTACGATAAACCTTGA
>JBBYHK010000010.1:546605-565968 GCA_038382065.1 Adansonia grandidieri
TAATAATATATGCATTTTATTTTTACAAATTTATATAGTAAAATAAAATTTAAATTTAAAATTTTCAAATATAGTGTGATTTTAAAATTCAAATTTATATTTTGAAACCCAAGTTTTCAAACTTAAAGTAAAGAAATTATGAGAGGTAAAGTTTATTTCATTTTGCCATGCTTAAAACATCATTAGGGAACAAAACCCAATTTTTTTTTTAATTACTAAAACTAAATGAGAATTTAATTTATTTGCCAACTTTGCGTTGTTCATTTTGAATGGCATAATTAATAATAATAATAAAAAAAAACTACTTCAAAAGAAATTACTTTTGATGAAGCTGATAAACGAAAAGCAAACTCTCCTTAATGCTTAGAGAAATGTTATATAGACATAATAAATACACGAATTTAATTCACATACATAAATAATTTGACAATATAAGAATTAAAAAAAATAAATTTAAAATACATATCTATACAATTTTATGTGTATAAAAATATATTTACGTAGTATTATCCTGTTTAAAATTTGCCAACATAATTTCTACAATCGATGCTTTTACGTTTCATTAAATTTTGTCCTCAATGGAATAAGCCACATTAGCATAATAAAAATCCATAATTATTTACCAGTTTTCCATGTTCTAATTATAATATTTTTCAATACAAAAATGAATAAGCTTCTACTTAGTTTTTCATCCAATTCAATCCGATTTTTATATAAAAAAATCATAAATAAAAAATTTTAAAAAAATTATAAATACTAAAATTTAATCATAAATTTAAGACGTGTCAATTAATTATGCTTCAAAAATAAAGTTGTATTCTAAATACTCAATTATAAAGAAATAAGGAGGTAATTACCATACTAACAAGTTTATTTGTATCGAAAAATGAAATTCTTTTAGTCTTTTAAGAAATATATTTAAATAAACTATTTATTTCTTAATTTCGTAATTTTATATTATATCTTAAATCTCGAAGAATATGGATATAACGAAGTTATACATGAAAAATCAATAGTTTAATTTCAAGTTTACAAAGGAAAAGCAACGGTTATTGAGATTATCGTCAGCCATGACCTTCACAGCATGTAATACCCAATGCTTTTAAATTTTATTTTCACATCAAATTAATTAGATAGTATATCAATAGAATATAATCAATGGAAAGAATCAGTGGCGGAGTCAAAGTTTTAAAATGGGAGGGTCAAATTAAAATAAAATATATAATGCACAAGTTTTTGTTGGTGATAATATTTTTTATTTAACTTATATTTTATATATTTTATATTATTATCTTATGAAAAATTATAATAAAAATTATATACGAAATATAACATATTATATATAAAAAAATTATCTTTTATAATGTTAGTAAAATTTTTTAACTCTGTAAACACTATCAATAGGATGATGTATACTCTTTAAATATAATAAAAAATTAATTAAAAATAAAAATAAAATATATGATAAATTTTTAAATTACGTATAAAATTAAAAAAAATTTATAATTAATATATCAGAATATCAATCTTTATATATATATATATATATATATATATATATATATATATGGGGACACGTACAAAGTTGTTCAGAAAAGTAAGTCACAAAAGTCTAAAATAGATTTATTTTTTAATTAAAAAAATGACTTTGCTAATTTTTCTTAAATAAACTATTACCCTGTTGTTTTAATTCCGTCACCTGGATTAGGGAATTTATTTTCATGGATGTTGACCTCGCAACTACTACCCAAAGCAAAGATGTTGACATCCAAAAAGTGCAACCTCTTATGTGCAAGATTCAAACTGTATAGTTTATATTATATGATTGTGACTCATCTTTTTATCTCTACGAAATTTTTTAATTTTAATGTTTGAGGGAAAAATTCGAGTTATAAAATTTTATATACATATAAAATAAGTTTGAATTTGAAACGAGAAAATAAATAATAAATATTAAAATTATTAAATGTTAATTTTAAAAATGATTATATGATTTAATTAGATTAAATTTTAAATTTGAGTTATTATTATAAGAGAATTTCAAGTAAATAATAAAATTCAAAGTTTTGGGTTTATTGGATATATATATATATATATATATATACACACACACACACACACACACAGATACATATTGGGTTTCATTGAAATATCAAGTTTGGCCAAACCCCTTGTTTCAAGTCTGATCTTCACTAACTTAAACTTACCCTTATGACTTTGATTTTTCACGCAATTGACCTTTTCTACTTTGTTTGATTGCCTTGCCTAGGGAAACATGGTCAAGCCGGACGGCTTAAGTAATTGAATAATTAGTTTTCGTTGTACGGAATAATTAGGATACTTTAAGTTTTTGGCCGTCTAAAGTTATTACTAGCCATTACTATTTCGTACGTTTTGGTTGCGTTGAAGTTGCAAAGTTAGAGAAAGATGATCTTCACAAACCCTATCAATCAATCAATCAATCAAATAACGAGTAAGGGTTAGGAAAAAAATTTATCAAAAATAAATATATCCAATTGTGATGTTTGATTTAGGTTGAATTTAATTTTTGTTGAATTTGATTTGAGTTAAATTTGATAATAATTAAAATATATTTGGTTTAATTTAATTTTTGTTTTATAAGTTTAAAAATTTTAAAATATTTAAATCGAATTAAATTTTATTTTTAAATTAAATTTTATTTTTATATAAAATAAAAATAAAAAATTAGTTTTAAATTAATAAAAAATTTTAAATTATTATATATAAAGAGAGAAAGATATACATATATTTTAAAATTTTAAAAATTAATAAATCAAATTGAATTGATCGATAAAATTCTATTCGGATACACGATTATAGAGGGATCTCCCAGAGACAGTCCTTCAATAATTTGTGGAATACAAGTAATTGAGACTTCGAAAAAAAAAATCAACGAAAGAATAGTTTGGTTCGATTCTAGAATGTCTGAGTTAAAGGAAAGGGAGTAGAAGTCGTGAAAAGGTATAAGCCATATAAGCAACCGCAATTAGAACCAAGCATAATTTCACTCTTTTCGAAAGGATCGGATCAAAGAGAATGCATGAATTAACAATTAATAGTCACCAATCCCAAATCGTTGTTACGATAGGTTGAAATTATATATATATATATATATGGTCGAATTTAAAATTTTATTATTGTTATGATACATATAATTATATTGTTAATATTTATCGTACATAAAATTATAAAAATATTTAAAATTTATTAATTTTATATCAATGTAAATTGGTCTCTCTTCAAACATGTTTGTATCCATTCCAAATTGCATGAATTGCATGATACAATATGAACTAATAAGGGTCGGAGTTACAACTTAATTCAACTAATAAGGGGAGAACCAAAATTAAAAAAAAAAAAAAGAAGATGAAATCAAAGGGGAATGGAGTTCTAGAAAGCAATGGGATTAAAACGAGAGTTTGCACAAAGCAGCATGGGTCGATTCGCAAACTGAAATTGAAACAAATTATCTATTCTTAATTTTTTTTTAAAATTTTTTTTTTATAACGGACTGCAATTGGCAATCTTAAATATAGAAAAGGAGTTTAAAGGCTGAAATTAACACTTATGAAATATAATTTTTTTAAAAATAATTATATTAATCTATCAGATTAAAATATTAATTTTAATTTTAATTTTAACGCTTATAAAGTCTGAAATAATTGGGTGAAGGATAATGACTTTCATGTGGGGATAAATGAAGCCATTTAATAAGCTGTTTCGTATTTGAGAGCGACAATTCTAAGTCAAATCGATACATCTGTACTTCATATTTGGCAAATATAATTACAAAACCATCTCGCATTTTTCTTGTCTCATCGGTATTTATTTCATTTTTCTTAGCTAAATTATACGCTCGCCGTCCTAGCTATAGCCCTTTGCTTTGCCGTATGAAAAGGAGTAAGAAATGTCAAAAGCAAATACAAATTGTAAAATGGAAAGCAAAACAGAGTTCCATTGAATCAAAGATAGTTGAGAAACTAAATTAGAAGTAATTACTTGTCAAATAATTGAATTGATTATGTATGATCTTTTGCGTCAGATCATCCAACCCACCTTTTTTTTAAAAATTTTTTTTATTGTTGTTATTGACAAATGAAGATTTTTCTTTAAATCATTGAATACTAGCAGCAGTGTAAGGAAACTTTTCGCACGTGAAGTGGCAATTTGGCAGTATTATTCTTACACTTAATTACTTGTCAAAGTGGCTTTGTTGTTATCCAAAAAAGCAACTAAAGGAAAAATGTTACCGACACTTATCTTCGAATTCGTAAGGCAAAGTTTTTCAAAGGTAGCTAGGCTCGTGAAACATCGTGTTTATTTATTTTAACATAAAGCAATTTAATATTATTTATGTTAATTTCCAAAAATTTTCTTGAACCATCATAAGCGAGTCTCTTTTTTCAATCGAATTAATGATTGAAATGATAAGAATAATGTATGTCGTCATTTTTGGAATGAAATTAATTAAAAACGGGAGGCCAAAAGAATAAAAAAAATCAGATTTTATAATCATTTAATCCATTTTTATCTATTTTTTGTTTACAAAAAGTATTTGTAGTTATTTTACACTTTTTTTTTTCTTTTAAATTTTAATATCTATAAAATCATTCTTTTCTAATTCTTTTTTAATAAATATTTAAATAAATAAATAAATTTTATCCATTTCATCCACGTACCATGATTACAGATTTAGTTACATCATTAGTTACCTCACAAAGCACAGACTCCTAGTTCACAACTACAAAATACAATTAAATACCAAATTTACTTCGTAATTCCTAATCCACGAAATATAAAACCTACCCTTAAATACAGTTCTCCCTTTGCACTCAAACTAAAATACCTAACCATAGCTGATTATTTTAAGAGCTTTGAAACATTGCCGTCTTCCCCCACAAGTGGCTCAGATTCATGAACTATAGAGAAACTTTCCTTCTAGTTGCTTCAACTCATGAAATAGAGAGAAACTTACCGGGTAGTTGGTTACATTCTGAAGTCTAAGACGCATAGGGTATTGTTCGCAAAACAAGCAGCAATCTTGTCACCTTCCTTGTTCCAACAGACTTCAAATATGCCCCCATTGCCTGTATATGTTTTTACGATCTTCCCTTCTTTCAAGGACCAGATATGCATGGACTTATCAAGAGATCCACTGGCTAGATACTCTCCATTTGGGCTAAATGCGACAGAGTATACGGGGTCCCTACCAGGTTAATCAAGAAACATGTTACAACATAAGAAAACAAAGCACAACACAATTCCGGTTTCCCTCAAAACTCTGCCAAATTCAAGCTGACAGATCATTTCATCATCAACATAACAAATAGAGATGAACAGATTCGAGGGATGATACCTGTGTCCATTCAAGCTGTAGAGAAGTTTCCCTAGTTCCACATCCCACAGCTTCACTGTGGAGTCAAATGATGCACTACATATAAAAAAAAAAAAAAAGGGATGAAGAGACTGTTAAAGAAACTTAAACGGAGATTCATGAATTCTATTTAATTAAAGGAGTGTCATGAAACTAAAAAGGGATTTACTTTCACACCAAAAAAACGAAAAAGAAAGTGAACATAAGATGCGTTAGTCGCATGTTATCCTTCTGTTTTCTTTCTCCCTTTTCGCCTTTGGTTTAATTTTAGATAATACTGCAATATTGTCGCATCTCTGATAAATAGCTGGACTTTTTTTCACTTTGTCTTAATCCTCAAACTACTGCATCCTAAAGCGCGATCAATCGAGCAGTTGCATCCTTCAATGGCCAGGATAGTTTGCAGAAATAACCAAGCACCATGTGAAATATCGTTGTTTTTTAATTTTTAAATTATCATCCATAAATATGTACATAGAGAGAGAGAGAGAGAGAGACTACAGAAGTACAACGGACACAAAAATTGAGAGGAAGAGACACATGTATAATCATATCTTCATCCATAACTTCAATCAAGTCCAAGCTTGAAAAGATTTGTTGTATCTCGTAAGGATAGTATTATGAAATTTGAGACAACTCAGTCAAGTTGGTCTATCAACTGGTGCTTCAAATGTTAGACCAATAAATAAAACATACCAAAGATTTGAACACAACTTGTGATCCACATATATTAAAAAGTAAAAATTCTACAACTTATATTTACCTTGCAAGAACTAACTGCTGGTTAGGATTGTTTGTCCCAGGCCCAGTAGGACTCCATCTGATGGCATATATCTCCTGCAGAACAGTCATTCAATGTTTTTCTTAAAATTACAAATGAATGCACCGAGGCATGTTCACAAACAGATTATATCGAAAAAAAAAAAAATGAAAGCTCAAAAGTACCTTCGAATGCTCCCTCAGATCGTGAACATACTTATCCTGCTTCATACACCATATCTGCACCAAGACTTTCTATAAGTTGAAACATAAAGGAAAGAATGAAAACCAATATATAAAGCAGCAACAACAAAAGAAAAAAAGCATACAACCTATATTGCTCCGACTCTTCATTTTTCTTAAAATACCCCTGTCCGGTGCATATTCGGATAAGGGTATGGAGATATGATCCTCCAAATATATGAAAATCTTGAAAAAATTGAACATACTCATGTAGGACACAAATCTATATCCGACACTCACACCAAATCCAAATAATATAGGACACAACACCAGCAAAAACAAAGGTAAAAGAATCCAGAAAGCTGGCATACTAAATTATATTTTTCTCTAAAAGAGAAAAAAAAAATCAGACAAAATGCAATCAAACAAAAATGTAATTTCACTGTCATGAAAAATGTCTGCTAAGTTATGATTAATACAACCTTTGCAGTAATATCATCAGAGCAGGAGGCCAACAGTGAACCTGTAGGATCCCATTTGACACAATTTACTTCACCCTGAAATGCACAAAGTTTAATTATGTGAATGGAAGAGTAGTGATACAATTTAATTCAAAAGCTTTGTTAATCAAAATCCAAAACCAAACATTTTTTTCAGTTGCCTGGCAAGTTATAGAAGCCATAAGGTTTTGTTTCATTGTTGCAAAAGTTTCCTAGTAAATTGTTTCTCAGGAAAAAAAAGTAAAAGAAAATTATTTAATTCTTGAAAAATTCTCTTTTACAGGAGAAGCTTGAATAAAAGTTTAAATCTAGCGCTTTATCAGCTGCAGATAACAAAATTTATGGAACCGAAAAGGAGAGAAAAGAAAAGAAGGCAACGTATGGGGAGATGAATTCAAGGGAGTTACTACCAAGATGAACAAGCAAACATTTCATACAAGCAAAAGACTATAAGATGTATTGAGGATTGTATATCAATTCAATTATACAAGAGGGAAAGTCAGGGTTTGGCATTTCCAGCTCAGATTGAACCTTGATCTCAGACTTAACTGTTATTAAGTCCTTTTATTATCAGAATCAGGTAACAAAATTTTTAAAAAATAAATGTAAAGAAAAGAGGAAGGTTGGGGAAAGAGGTGAATTTGAGGGAGACATTACCGGCAGTAGAAGACATGCATTTCATACAGCTGATGACTACAAGTCGCATCAAGATTATATTAGTTAAAGCATCGAGTAGTCAGAGTTAGGCATTTCCTAGTCAGTTTGAATCTTATTTGGATCTAACAGCTAGCCGCTTAGAAAAAACAAAAAAGAACCAACTAAGAAAGTTATGAAACTGTTGGAGCACTAAGACCAGACTCAAACCTGATGCCCTGCAAAGGTCTTCATGGGGCGGCTTTCTCCAATCTTGCAAACATATATCATATGGTCTGTGGAGCTTGTTGCGAATGAAACATTGTTCCGCCAGTCAACATCAAGGGTTGGCCCTAAAAGGTAGAAACAATCAAACTCTGGATAATGACTATTGGTTATGCAACTAAAAGCAAAATATTAAAGTTTAGTCCAATGACCTACCTGTGTGAAATTCGAACTGCTGGGTCCATTCCTCTGACTTTACATCCCACACGATTGCTGTTTTATCACAGCTTCCCGTAAGAAGATAATCACCCTTCTTGTTCCACTTCAAAGAAAATATAGGTCCTTTGTGTTTACTCAAAGTAGTCCTTAGTTCACCTAAACCAATAATGAATTGAGTGACGGAGAGAATGCGGGAGATAAGATGTGGAATTCTCACAATCAATCAAAAGCATATAATAATGTAATTATAAACAGCTAAAAGAGTTGCTAATTCAGTTCAAAAAAATAAACCTCTCATTTTGACTGGGTAACCAGCTATTAATTTAATAAAAAGAAAATGTTAAGAGCACCAAAACACACAGAAAAATTGAGTTGTTATGAACACCAGCTCAAAGGCTGGTTTAACAACATAGATTTTGTGGCCTTTAATTGCAGAATATAGAATCGCAAAAATAAAATAACCCCTAATGACTTACCATTTGTCGTCCAAATTCTTGCTTGGCCATCATATGAACCTGTGGCGAGCAATGTACCCTCACCCTAAAAGCAGGTAGGCAAAAGGAATGATACTTTTTCCATATCGAGAAGAATGACAACCAAATATGCTAGCAGCTAAAGTGCCATTTACAGAATTTCCAATAAGTTCACTTACTACAGAAGAACAATTAAAAAGACAACTTAGACAGCTAGAATGAAAATAAATTAGGCAAGCTTCTAAAGTTGCATTTCTACCATTTCCAATTAAGTTCACTTACAGCACAAAAACAATTAAAAATACACACTTTAGACAGAAATTCTTACAGAAACAAAAAACCATTGCAGAGCAAAAGCATTTGCATTTAATTGTAGTCCTTATGCAGGGTCGAAGCCAGAAACTTTATAAAACTAAGACAAATTGATAAAAAAGTTACATAATAAAGAGTATTGCCATTGTATCCAAGCATTTGGTTCTTTTGATAGGCGATGATCATTCTAAGCACAAAGCAGTGTTGTCAAGACGTGCGCCGAGGTGCACCTACGCCTTGCGCCATTTTGATAGATAACAAAAGCGCCTCAAACCCTTTTAAGTGAGGCATATTTGATCAGTGCCTAATGCGCCTGGGCGTGCTTTATTGTAAGATGATAGGTGTAAAAAATGCCTGCCTGCTTAAAGTTCTCTCTAATTTATTCTATTTTTTTACTTTTTTCATTAAATGTACCTTTACTAGTAAGAAAAGGGATAGTATCAAGCTCTCTACTTCTCAATATTTGACTATTCAACAACAGGCATGGAACCATAAGGAAATAATGCTTATGGCGAACAAAAAATTGCATGTTTTGTAAATAAACTGGACCACCCTTTAGAGTTTATTATCATAATTATATATCTTAAGCTTATTTTACATATTATATATACACACACACACACACACACAAACACACATACAAAAAACACAAATATACATTATGCGCCTACTTCACTAATGTGAGCCTTTTTTATCGCGCCTTTTGCCTGAGGCAATCGTTCTAATGCTTAGAAATGCACCTTACGCCCTTGACATTGGTACAAAGTTCAAATTTCCTCCCTCCACACCCCCCCCCAAAAAAAAAAAAGAGCATTGATACTAGATAAAATAAATTTAATTACATAAAACTTATAAATTTCTTTTTCACTGTTAGAATAAATTTACTGAATATTTAAAAATAAATTAAATTGAAAATAACTAAAATTTTTTTAAGAAAATAAAGAATAAAAAAAATACAAGCGTTTAAAAGGTTGTGAAAATGAGAAGCTCAGAAAAAAATTTAAAAAAATGAAAATTATAATGTTAAATGATTTGTCATTTTATGTGAAAAACATCTAGTTAATTGAATTTTTTAAAATTAACGTCTTTCTTAATTAATTGAAAAGGAAAAAAAATCAATAGTAGGAACTAAAAGAATATAATGAAATAATGATTGCATTAAAAGGGGGTAAAAATTTTACTTCCTAACAAAGGAAAGAAAATCAAATTATTTATTTAATATAAATAAAAACGTTAATAACAAAGCATGTATATAGAATTCGCCTTGGTCCTCATTAGCCAAACATCCATTAGAGAACCAAATGGCACAATTACATGGGTCAACTTCCCATCTACTTGAACAAAGTAGACCATCTAAGGAAGATACAACCACCACCTTTACTCCACTGGCACCTGAATGCCCAAAAAAATTGACTGCCACTCCAAATCCATAACTCAAAGAAATAATTTTATTATATGATCATACCAACTGAACTAATCAGATTAATCATATGATCTTGACAAAAATAGATCTGGTCAAGTTTAACTGAAGAAGATTACTCCCAATTCAACCAAATTCCTGCAGCTAGGTATTAGGAAACCTAAAGCAAGACGTCTACCGCAAAAAATTTACCTACAGCTTATTCTTGTTTCTTCTTCTATGTGATATCTCTAATCATTTCTTTTATTACAAGCAAGCTGATTAGCTCTCCATGTAGTATTAGCACTATAAGAAAGCATGTTATATAGAATTGTAAACCATTACATCAAGTTAAGGGAGTGAGAAGATAAAGTGTTGGACACAATAGGTGAGCTGTACTCAAAGGAACCAAAAATTTGGAGGCAACTTAACCCCACAACAGTAACAGAACTCACATTCCAATCAAGTGTCGTCACATCTTTGCTCTTCTCATTTGTTCTTCCTTTTACATGCTTCAGAACTAGAACATTTAAAGGACTTTTTTGCGCACCAGATTTGAAAAGACCATCAGATATTGTCCAAATACGAGCTGTTGAATCTCCAGACCTAGAAAATAAGGGAATGAGAGTTAAATACAAATGATATAATGAAACAACAAAACTTTGTGAATGCATAAACTGTTGAGTGAGACTCCACTATCCAACAACAGAGATTAAAACCCAAAGCTACAAACTTATCAATTGAATACTTAGATGACATGTGAGTCAACAGAAGTGAGAAACAACAACCAGTCAGATATAATGAAACTATTAGTACAGAGCAGCATGATTTCAATAGTAATTTTTTTTTCCTTTTCTTGAAAGATCTCAGTTAGCGTCAATAATAGTGTAAATAGCATCTCTGCTAGAGAAGGAGAACTTCAACTCTCCAATCCTATAACATTGCAAAAGCCAATACACATATGAACTTAGATCCTATAGTCACACAACTGTCAAGTGCACAATATGCATTGCTATAGTCACACACCATTTATCCAATGGGCAGGACTGCTCAAAAAGGTTTTGCTACCAGCAAGGCTTAATTTTTATCATTCAAACGATTAGAACTCCTAAATTTGCTCATCGATCTAATGCACAAGGTACATCTCATGAAGAAATAGAAATCAGCAAGTTCTGACCATTGAAAATGCCAAATGACTGGAAATCTATAAAGAAAGTGGAAAAAAGTACACATGCAAAAGACCAAACCATCAATTTAAGAAACATTTCATCACAGAAAAATACCCACCCTGATGCAAGAAGTGAACCAGTTGGACTCCATGCACACGCACAAACCTGCAAAAATAAATGCTCAGAGAGAGCGAGAAAGGAAAGAGTAAAGAATAAATGTCTGGATGTGTAAGTCCATCTTGGTATATAAGAAGATTCAAAAAGCCTCAAACCTCAGAAGTGTGCCCTTCCAAAATTGTAACTTCCGAACTAGGAATTTCACAAGACTCCTGCGATGCCAAAGTTGATGTAGTAGCAATATCCATAGGCTCTGGTCCTACTTGATGCAGAAATGCAATATAAATAAAAATGAATGACGGAACACTGGTTAAAAGAGCTATTTTGCAAATCTATACAAAGACAAATTTCATGTGAATTGTCAAACATTCAATTAAAAAAAGGGTCAAGGCTAGAAAGAAACTGATATCAAACTAGGAATAAATATAATAGAGGAGTTAACTAACCTGCAGAAGTTCCATTTTCTTCCAGCTTGACAGCATCTTTGTCTAGTTGATCCATAACCATATCTCTATAAGCAAGTTCCTCCGGTTGTTTTTCTCTCTCCTTATTGCTTTCAGCCTTCTGGCTTTCCTTTTCACGTTCCTTCTCCCTTTCCCTTTCACGTTCCTTCTCCCTTTCATGTCGTTCTTTCTCTCTTACTCGTCCACGCTCTCCTTCATGCTCTCGCTCGACCTCTTTGTCTTTATCTTTATCTTTGTCCCTATCTTTGTCTCTATCCTTCTGGATATTCTTCCTTCTCTCTTTTATCATTTGCCGCAATTGATTTACATCTTTTGTTATTATATCCAATGGTTGCAAGAATGAGAAATCTTCATCCATTTCTACATCATTCTGCAAACTCAAAACAAATTATGATGAACATATACATATAAGTACTCTTAGGTATCACCTGCCCCCCCCCCCAACCAAAAAAAAAAAAAAATTAACTATAGAACTGATAATATCGATAAGCATGCTAACATTACTCAAGTTGGCTTCCATCTCCAAGTACTGAAGTCCTTTCTGAACGAATGTAATAAGCGCCCCAGGAGGAATCAAATTCCCATCAATAGTACACTTATTAATGCCTGCCTCATATCCTAAAGTAAATGCTGAATGCGTAAAACCTGCAGGCATTTGATAAGCAGAAGATAAGATATATTGGAGAATATTTAAAAGAATCATGCACTTGAAGCTTGAAAAACAATAATTTTATAACAAAGGAATTCTCCACCAATGAAAGATAACAGCTTTACATTTAATGATCCAACATATGGAAAGTCAGAACATATAAGCCTAGTTACATGAAGGTACTAAGCCATCCATTTTCCTTCCCTCCAATTTTTCTTATACCAAAAGGATGGAAAGAAGAACTATTTTCCTTCCTTCCCCTAATCCTACCAAACAAAGTGTTAGTTAATAAACAAAATCTAAGGATGAAGATGCCAGTCTCAATCAGCGCAATTATTATAAAACTAAAAATATCTTTTATTTCAGAAAACGTGAGCTCATAAAGATATTCTCATCTAAAGGGAACAGGTGCCCTAGGCGGCGGCATTGTATCATGCATTCAAGCTGATGGCAAAAGCTATGAAATTCAAAACCCTAACCACAATAATAGTCAATATCAACCATCCGTTTTTACGGATCGACAGCCACAATGTAACTGCTGACCTTTATAATACCAGAAATTAATCTCAAAATTACATTTCATACGCTCGAATTATTTTTTTTTTCTCGTTTCCTTTTCTTTTAAATTAAACAGCATTGAAACAACTGCTTAAATTTCAAGTTACTAATTACAAATACAGCAACAAGAAAAAAAACCACTGCATATAGAATTAAAACGAAACAAAAACAAAGAAAATTTCAAAAATAGGGATCGCTGCAATGAGAAACTACAAATTAAAGGAAATTTTTGTACTGACCTGACTCTTGAAGGTAACGGAAGACGAGGTAATTCAATTCGACGGAGGTGATGGAGGTCATAGTCACGAGAGTCGCCAAATCCAACAGCTGCGACAGAAGCTCAGAATATCATTAGCTAAGCGACGCAACGCCTAAGAGAGAAGAGGAGAAAGAGAAACTGTGTAAGAAGCCATCTATTAATTTTTCTAGCTTCCCTTTTTTTTTTTCTTCCTTTTTAAATTTTGCTTTCTAAAGAGCTTTATTTCATTGGGCTGAGCCCAGTCTTTGTAGGCCCGAAATGGTTAGGCTCAATTTATTACCCATAAGACCGGTTCAGCTAACGAGCCGGTTTCAGAAAAATTTAAGGCTTGTTCATAACCGGCATTAGTCCAATGTGATTCGCTAATTAATTTTTGTCTTTTATTATTATTGATTTTTTTATTGAATTAAAATATTTACTATTATTTATTTTCTTATTAATTAAAATATTATTAAAATAAACTTTCCTTAATTAATATTTTCTTACTCAATTAAACATTCGCCAATTTTAATTTATCTATTTCTTTATAAATTTTGAATTTTTATAAAATTAATAAATTTTTATTAATAAATTAAATTTAGGCTATTTAACTATATTAAAAATTGGAATCTCTACTTCATTGAATCATGAAAGAATTTGAATAAATAATTTTCCAACACTTTCAATTAAAGATGCATTTATGGTAACTATAATATAAAAAGGTATTACTTAATTGAGGATTATTATTAAACGGTAAAATTTTTAACTTTACAAGTTAAAAAGTTATTATATTTAAATAAATAAATAAAATATATGATAACTTTTTAACTCCATTTATAAAGTTAAAAAATTTTACCATAATGTATCCGATAATTATTACTGAATTATCTTTTTATGAAATAATCACCCGTATACTCAATTTTTTTTCTTATGATAAGCATGGGTTTAGCTAGTTTCAACATATCTTGAATCGTGATACCAAACTTTGTTCTTATTCCTTCACTTATTTAACTACAACCTAGGTTGCTTTTTAGAAACGAAAATGTTATTTGCCTAGGCATAGACTTGATGGATTGAGCCAAGTCTAGGCAAGATATTGAAAAATTTTGTAATTATCCAGACCTGATCCGCCGATAAAGACACTGTTTAGACTCGCAGAGATGAGCTTTGGGTGACGTTTACAGCCATTTTGAGGCGGGATGTTTCATGCGCTGATAATCGGCGAGGCATGCAGCATTATTGCGCTAAAAAAAAAAAGAAAAAACAATTTAGAGCTGAATAATTCCTTCAATAAATTATATAGTTTTAGCAAGACACACGTATATAAAACAACCCAATTAATTTCACTTCTCCGCATCGATCTAAGCATGGATGACATCTTGTTGTATTCGTTGCTTTTAGCCCCAATATTTCTCCTTTTTGCCATCAAATTCTTGAAACATGCGATAACAAAGAGTCACAAAAATCTTCCACCAAGTCCTTTGATTCTCCCAATTCACCGTCATCTCCATCTTGTCAAAGAACCCCTCCAAACCGAACCCTTCGTAATCTCTCAAACTTATGGCCCAATCTTTTACCTCCGGTTTGGTTCCTACCCCGTGGTGGTTGCATCATCACCTTCGGCAGTCGAAGAATGCTTCGGCAAAAATGACATAATCTTAGCCAACCGCCCTCGCTTTGTATTGAGCAAATACGTCGGCTACAACTCTACCGGTCTTGGTCTGTCTCCATACGGCGGTCATTGGGGCAACCTTGGCCGCCTGGACACTCTTGAGCTCTTCTCCTCAAGTAATTTGAACACGTCGTTGGGCATCCGAAGGGACGAGATCAAACTCTTACCACGCAAAATTTCTCGGATCTCAGCACATGGTTTCACTAAGGTGGAGCTAAAATCTTTCGGAGCTGGTTTTTAACATAATCATGAGAATGATTGCAGGGAAGTGTTACCATGGTGATGAGGTGACTGGAACTGAAGAAGCAAAATGGTTTCGAGAGCTGATTGAAGAGCTTTGTGAATTGGCAGGTTCGTCATATCCAGGAGATTTCTTGCTTATATTACATTGGATCGATCATAACGGGCACATCAAGAGACTGAAGAAAGTTGGTAGAAAATCAGATAAGTTCCTCCAAGGTTTGGTCGACGAGCATCGAAATGATAAAGGTGGTTTGAAAAGAATGGATACTATGATCAGCCAATTGCTCACATTGCAGGAGTCCGACCCTGAGTATTACACAGATGAAACCATCAAAGCTCTCATGCTAGTCGGTGAAACTTTTTTCCGCTTCTCTTCAGTTAGGAAGCAAATCCTTGATAAAATTCGGTTTTAGGGTTAGTGTGAAACATAAGGACAGATACCTAGCAAGAACATAATTTATTTTAAAAAATTTTATATATTTAAAAAATTATGATTTTTATTAGACTTGTCCATGTGCCGACGGGGCCGTTGCCGGAGAATTTCAAATTTTTTTGCAAATGCTCAGGGTGGGCTGGAAAGAACTAAACGTTTATTTCAATGTTTATTATATTATTAAAATATTATTTTTATATTAATATTTATGTATTTTATAATTAAATTTAAATAAAAATTTTTATTATTAAATAGTAGTTTAGGTTAAGTTATATTGAATTTACAAAAATTTTATTCAAAACTCAACTCGTAGAAGCTAAACTTATTAGCAGGGCTCTTGAAATGGTCTACTCAATATCTATATGTTTGAATATATGTCAAATATAAATGTTAGATATAGATATTGTAAAAAAAAAAAATGAAAAATTCAAATAACATAGATTGCAATTTAGGCACAAGATAATAATTTTTTAGTAAAGTAATTAATATATATGCTTATGAATGTTTAACTTATTTTAATTAGTTCATGGATTTCTAATGTGCACGTAAGGTTAAATATAGGAACCTATACAATAGCGTTAACACTAGAATGGACGATGTCTAATCTACTTAACCATCTTGATGTTGGTTTTTTTATGATGGTGATTTAAAATTTAAAGTGTCTATTGATTAATAGAATGTTGCCCTCTTAGATATATGAAAAATATTGTGTTTTTTTTCTTATTGAAAAGGCACTTTAGTAATGCTTCACTCATTATAAATACCTATACCTATCCCCTAGAGTTTAAATCTTCACTTTTCATTCTTCATTCTTCTCCAGATATTATCTATTATTTCTTTGCTAAATTTCTTTAAGAGCAGTTGAGAGATTTAAGAGTTCTTAAAATTTTTTATTTGAGTGCACATTATAATATCATTGAGTGGTTTACTATTTGGGATTAGGATGTCATCAGTGCTATTTGCACCATGATAGCAACAAAAATCTACTTTGAATAAAGGGCCTTCCATAGCGTGTCTCAAACGGGATTTTTTTACATTCAAACTTTATCTTTCTTTTATTGTTAATTATTATTTGTGCATTTGTCTTTTTGTATTTTCCATATACCATCTTTAGTTTTCTAACACTTGACTATTTAGAAAAAGTTAGAATTGAACTAGTACTCAAGTTGGCCAAGAACAAATCGTAGAAGAACTAGATTTACCCAAACTATAGTACTTACGAAACATCATTTCCGAAACCTTATGACTTTATCCAGCAACTCCATTTCTGGTACCTCATTTCTCCTCGAATTATTGCACTCTAGGAAGATTAGACATTGCTTCCAACACTATTTTGTTAGTCAATGTTAGGCCATTCAAAGGGATCCCAAGTTATGGGACGACTCGATGACTTTTAAGCTGGAAAGATTTAAAAGTAATGAGGAAGGTGAGGTTTAGAAACTAATGCCATTTGGGTTAGGAAGAAGAGCTTGCCTTGGAATGGGACTGGCGAACCGTGTCTTAGGCTTGGCGTTTTGGTCGTTGGTTCAATGTTTTAAATGGAAAAGAGTGAGTAAGAATGAGATTGACATGGCCGAAGGGAAAGGGCTTACCATGCCCAAAGCTAAACCATTGGAAGCCATGTGCAAACCTCGTTACATTGTTAATAAGCTGCTTTACCAAGCTATTTAAATGCCTTTTAGGTGTTTCAAGTGGTTTAGTATTTGTATCATTAAAAATTTCTTTTTCTATTTGTTATAAATGTTGGATATCAATAAGGATAATTTATGTGCATGAATACGAAATATGTATACCAGTACGTAGGTTGTCGTACATAGGTGCACAGTGCATAAATACATGCACGATTGATATCCGAGGCGAATGAAAAATTGTTCTCATAATATACACTTGAAGAGGAAGAAAATCTAATTTGGATAAGATATATTTTTTAAATTTTAAAAGTGTAATATGAAATTTAAATTTTGATATTATCTAAATTTAAATTTTAAATTTTAAATTTTAAATTTTAAAATTTAAAAAAGATTTTATCCTTTTAAATCTTATCAGAATATGTCTTAACACCTATAAATAGGTGTAAAACTTGAGAAGGAAAAACCACACTAAAATCATCTTCCTTTCCTCTACTTTTCTTTATTCCTATATTCATTTGAGAGAGAATTTCATCACTTTTGGTTCGTAGTGTTGCGCTTGTAAATGCTAATAATCATAATGTGATCGAGGAGGTCTGGGAGACATGTTGCAAATTCTGTTGAGTACATTGGTGGCAGGCAATAAACGTCTTAAGGTCAGAGGTTCAACCTCGACTCGATCGTGTAATATCTAACTTTTTAGATTTTTGGTAACATATATATTTGTTCCATGATTTTCTTATTTACTTAATTTATTTAATTTTGTCCCAATATCGTTTTAATCATTTGTTCATTTTGCAATAGCTCGAAGCTGACAATAAATAATAAAGCGTTAATGGGTAAATTTGTTTATATTTTGATTGATATTTGTAATTATATTTTTCAAATTAACAAACTTATCATCATACCATTATTTTATTGAATTTTGCATTAAGCTTTAAATTTTTATTGAATTTTACTACTCAACTTTAATTTTAAAAGATTTAAAGATAAAATTAATTTAAAAAAATATAAAATTAAAAATTAAAATAGTATAAAAATAAAACTTAATTTTTTATCATCCTTTATTAAGTAATAATTATTAAAATGAAATATTTGAAGATATATTTTTTTATTAAATTTTGTCTTAAAATTAAATAGGATCAAAATTGAATGACAAAATTCAATAAAAAAATCAAAATTTCGTAGTAAAATTTAATCAAACAAAAATATAATGGTAAAATTAAATATAAATTTATACATATTTACACTTAATCGAAAAGTATAATGATAGATATAAGTTAAAATAAAATATAATGATAAATTTTAATATTCACTTATAATACATGATAAATTTATCTTTTAAGCCAATAATATATAACGTAATTTTTAAAGAATAGATCGATTGGGTAATAACATTATTGTCATAAGGGTTAAAAGCAACAAGATTTTTTTTTTGAAAATTTTTTCGAATTTATTTACGCATAATTATTTGATTGAGAAGACAAATTAATCGGCAAGAAATAGAATCAAAGCCGACGCAGGCAAAGCAAAGGTCCCAAAAGGCTTTTAGTACAAATTGACAAATAAAAGCAGAAAGTGTCGCCAAAAGGCGTCTTGGCGAAGCTTATTACTACATACAATATATGAATACAAATGAATTTAACATATTAATTTCGTTTGCTTATATTATAAATGCCGAACATAAAATCATTTACTCCATACAATACCAATAAAACATAACTTCAAGTGTGAAATCTGTCTCTGCTTTTTAATTTTTATATTTGAAATGATCTAAAATTGAATCTTAATTATTAAAATTAAAATTTTTAATGTTTTATTAACAAACACATGATTATTAAGAAGCGACCGAAAAATATATTCTATTTTTTTATTATTTTATGTGATAAATTTATAAATTTATATTTAATGTATTGTTTGATTTATGCAAATAGTGGTTTTATTTTTTCAACCTGCGGAAACGTCCCTCCTCAATTGCAAACTGGATTCCGAAAAAAAAGAAGGGAAAAAAAAAAGAAAAGAAAGCAGGAGCTGTTAAAAGGCCCTAACGAAATGATATTATTAAATATAAATTTTAAATTTATGCGGCTTGGA
>JBBYHK010000010.1:572866-597589 GCA_038382065.1 Adansonia grandidieri
AAATTCGTGAATGCATGGATTAATCATTTTATCAGATCAAACACTATCAACACTGATTAGGTTTTTTGGTTGCTATTAAGAAAATAGCTATTGCCATCGCCAACATCTTAGACATGACACTACAATTTTGGAGGTCATTTTCAACCTTTATTTGTTTCCCATTTATTGTTTTCTTGCCTTCCATTATTATACCTTCCCCCTTTTTTATTTTGTCTCATATAATCAGCATCTTTAATCAACAGCAGGAAAAGATACAGATCATTGAAACATTTCAAGTCGGGCTACCTAATTGTTGTGGGGGGGCGGGGGGAATGTCAAATCAAATTCTTCAAGAATTTTTCATCTTTAAGGAGTTAGGAGATGTTAATATGCCAAGGGATTAATAGCTAGCCAAAGCTTTGAAACGGTGGAGCAATGAATGAAGACCTATAATTCTCATAAAATCCAATAATGACGTTCTGATGAGATGATATTAAGGACCCTTTTGAGGACCCCTTTTCACAATAATGTTGCCCTAGATATATGTTATGGTCATCAAAAATCACACCTACATTTGTCATATTAATTTTGATATATATCAATGATGTTAGGAGGAAAAAATAAAAACTAAAAGTGTAATTTTGATAAGAGGTGTTTATAGATCAAATTGAATTGAGGTTTAATTTTTTTTAATTTTTTATTTAGATTTAAATTTGGTCTAACTTTTAAGCTAAAATTATTGTTATTAAAAAATTCTATTGTATATTTTTAGAGTTAAATTTAAATAAATTTTTTTGTTAAATAAACAATTATCTAAACCAAATTGTTGTGAATAAACCCATTTAGGAACTTGTTTAATTTTAATCAACTATATATATATATGCGTGTAAAAGTAGATACATATTCTTAGATTTGCTGATTTCTATATTAAGATAATGCTGCTATCTATCTAATAACCATTGACAAGTAAAGCTCATGCCAATCTTCCTGCCGGAAAATTACCAAAGCCATTAATCTATTTCACCCAACATGTTACACTTTACAGTATCTAGTTTTGCCGTATAGAATAACATTAAAACAAACAGAAAGTTTCATTAAAGTCAATCTAAGCGAGAGCACCTGCAACTTTTCAACTTCGCTTAGATGTCTTATGGCAAAGATGCTATTCTATTCTGATCCTGCAGCCTGTAGGTGATTCTTTTAAGGATATTTTCTAAGGTCTATTATTTAGTAATATGAAAATTTTGATGATTTCAAGTCTTCTTGGTTCCCTTCTTATATAATTTATTAATTTTTTTAACTAACTTTCATCACATGGTTTCCCTGCACCTTCATTAATATAAATGATAAATCTCAGTTACTGCTTTGTCATCTCTCTCTCTCTCTCTCTCTCTCTCTCTCTCTCTCTCTCTCTCTCTCTCTTTTCTCTGCCTTTCCCTTTCTTTCTTTCTGGTTGTCTTTCATCGGAGAAATGTGGGATCAGTTTAACAAAACATGAGTTCCTCTTACAGTGTTGAACTTCATTTATGGTGGAGAATTCTTTTTGTTGTTGAGTTCCTTGTGGTTCGAATTTTGGGGCTAAATACAGATGGAGTTCTCTTGCTTTCTTTCAAAAACTTCATTCTCAGTGATCCTCTAAATGTGCTGCAGAGCTGGAACTCCACCGACCAGACGCCTTGTTCTTGGAATGGAATAACTTGTGAAGGAGCACCAGGGAAGTCCAATGGCTACTCTCGTGTTACAGGCTTGTCTCTTGCAAATTGTCAGCTTCTTGGTTCAATTCCATCCGATCTGGGCATGATTCAACACCTTGAAAACCTTGATCTATCCAACAATTCTCTTAACGGGTCTCTTCCTTTTTCGGTTTTCAACGCAACCCAGCTTCGGTTTCTGGATTTGTCAAACAACTTTATCTCCGGTATGGTACCAGAAACAATCGGACGGCTGCAAAACCTCCAAGTCCTTAACCTTTCCGACAATGAGTTGGCGGGAACTTTACCTTCCACTCTCACTACAAACCAGAATCTAACTGTTGTTTCTTTGAAGAATAATTACTTTTCCGGCAATCTTCCAAGTGGGTTCCAATCTGTTCAAGTTTTAGATATTTCTTCCAATCTTGTCGAGGGGTCTTTGCCTCCAAACTTCGGAGGCGATCATCTTAGGTACTTGAACCTTTCTTACAACAGGCTTTCTGGGGTAATTCAGCCAGAATTCGCGGCGAAAATCCCTGGTAACGCTACTATGGATCTTTCCTTCAATAATCTTACAGGAGAAATCCCAGATTCTGTTGTTTTTACGAATCAAGAATCCAAATCTTTCTCCGGGAATCCTGGTCTGTGTGGTGAAGTAACCGGGAATGATTGTCCAATGACTTCTTCGCCATCATCTTCTCCTAATATCTCTTCACCAACTTCTCCTCCAGCACTCGCTTCCATCCCCAAGACAGTGGACTCCGACACGCCTGAACCATCTCCTGGAGCTAAACAACCAGGGCAAAACAGGCTCAAACCGGGAACAATCGTGGGAATTATTGTCGGAGATATAGCAGGAATTGGATTTGTAATCATCATTTTCTTTTTCGTCTACAATTTAAAGAGGAAAAAGAAAGTTGAAACTACAGTAAAGCAAGAAGCCAATAGAAGCCAAGACAATTTGTCTGTAACATCTTCGTCGTCAGAATCAAGAGGGTTTACAAAATGGTCATGTTTGAGAAAGAAAGGAGAGTACGAGGAAGAATCTGACACCCCTTCTGAAACAGAAGACGATCATCAAAGCGGGAGCAAGAGTCATGATAATCAACGGCAGCAAGTGCAAGAACATGACAAGAAAGGGACATTGCTGACCGTTGATGGGGAAAAGCAGCTTGAGCTTGAGACTTTACTTAAAGCGTCAGCTTACATTTTAGGTGTAACCGGCTCTAGTATAATGTACAAGGCAGTGCTTGAAGATGGGACTTCCTTGGCGGTTCGAAGGATTGCTGAGAACAGTGTGGATCGGTTCAGGGATTTCGAGACCCAGGTTCGAGTCATTGCTAAACTGGTGCACCCCAATTTGGTCAGGATTCGTGGGTTCTACTGGGGAGTCGATGAAAAACTTATTATATACGATTTTGTTCCAAATGGCAGCCTCGCCAACGCTCGTTACAGTGAGTCCTTTTCCTTCCCTTTGTTGCTGTCTCTCTTTCAAATTTTCTTTATAAGTGAAACATTTGCGCACGTTAGCAAAAATAACATGGGTATTTGCTAAACTGCGCTGGAGCATTTGACACTAAAGCCTTGTAGTTTAATCATTAATGCATGGGAAAGTCAACTTAAGTCTTGCGTTTTGGGCTTCTGTTGCTTTTTCTTTCCAGGAAAAGTTGGTTCTTCATCTTGTTATCTTCCCTGGGAGGCTAGGCTAAAGATTGCCAAAGGTGTGGCCTGTGGGCTGGCATACCTCCATGACAAGAAGCATGTTCATGCCAATTTGAAGCCCAGCAATATCCTGTTGGGCTCTAACATGGAACCGAAAGTTGGAGATTTTGGGCTCGAAAGGCTCGTAACAGGCGACACGAGTTCTAAAGTTGGAGTGTCAGCTCGAAACTTCGGTAGCAAGAGGTCGATGGCATCAAAAGATAGCTTCCAAGACCTGGCAGGACCGACCCCAAGTCCAAGTACAAGCCCGAGCTCGTTCGGCGTGTCACCTTACCGAGCCCCGGAGTCACTTAGAAGTCTCAAGCCTAACCCGAAGTGGGATGTGTATGCATTTGGGGTCATTTTGCTGGAGCTTCTAACGGGGAAAGTTATAGTCGTGGATGAGTTGGGCCAGGGTAATGGGATCGTAGTTGAAGACAAAATCAAGGCATTGAGGATGGCTGATGCACCAATTCGTGCTGAATTGGAAGGCAAAGAAGAGGCCTTGCTGGCTTGTTTCAAGTTAGGGTACAATTGTGCATCTCCAATCCCACAAAAGAGACCCCCAATGAAAGAAGCCTTACAAATTCTTGACAAAATCCATTCTTCAACTCCGTCTTCACCATACTATTTTGGACACTAATAAGCATTAAAACAAAAATTCGAGATTACCTTTGTAGAGAAAAATGTATGTTAATGATTGACTGATAGTTTTTTTTATTTTTCAAACTTCTGTTTCAAAGTTTGTGTTGAGTTGGAAATTGCATAACATCATGAGTTTGTATTTCTTGGTGTGACACTAATAATATTTGATAATTTTTAAACCCAATCCAATTTTTTATTATAACTTTCCTCGACTAAGGGTTTTGGATTTATTATTATTTTTATTAAAAAATTATAATTTGAGAATAAAGAAAAAGTGAGATTACATATACTAAATTCAAACATTAAATTTGTTAGATGTCAAATTTTAAGGATAATGTTATGAATCAATTGAGTTAAGATTTAAATTGATTCAATTGTTCTTTTTTTTAAAAAAAAAATCAGTTCTAGCGTATGATTCTCAGGGGAAGGTTTTCGATTTTTCATACATCTCACGTACAAAAGCATATACTCTTACATTTCAATAATTCAGAAGAGCACTATTTACTTCCAATTTCCAAATATATAGCCAATATGTAGTTTTTTTTTTTTTCTTTTTTTGAATGGAAAATTTCCATTTTTCATCTTATAAAAGGGAATAGTAACTATTTCTTTGCAAAATCCGAATCATATTATAGTATTAAAGGAATCACATGACATTCTTATCCGTCCTTTTGATACTATCAATGCATAGCGATCACTTCTTTCAAGAAGCTTCCCCTTAGATTGCTTTACAAGGCAAATTATCATTTTCAAATAGCTTTTTTTTTTTCCTTTTTTTTTGGTTGGGGGGCGGGGGAGGAAGGGGTTCTTCTTCCCTTAGCTATTATCAACTTTTCATTTTCAGCCTTTGGTTTTCCGACTTTATTAACACTGATTCATCCCAAAATGAGGCTGAGGCATCATTGGAAACAACCAGCAAACAGCAATGGAATTTACGGCCCACCCATTGTTTCCAACATTGGTGAAAAATAAAATGCATGGGACCATTGAATCATAAAATCTATAATAATACAGTTACAGCCTCAATGGACCATTCTGCAAAAGTTGGATGGACCCAATGTTTCGCATTGATGGATTAATATAGCAATAATAATCTATGGACCACATATAAAAAGATTTGGGCTAGACAGTCCAATGGGTTTGGGCTTTAGGGTGAAATTAAACAACCCGTACATAGTGGACCGGCTATGGTAGTCGGTACACGGTACCAACTTTGAAGAAAATGAAAATCAAAACAATACCAACATCGGACTACTCCGGTTTTTTTTTTTTTTGCCGATCTGTATAAATTACATCGATTCATATTTAGCTTGCGCCAGCAGACACCCATACAGATTTGACCTGTGCCAATGGTGCAAGGTTTTGCATTTTTATTTTTTTAAAAGAAATTTTTACTTATTTTTTAATTAATTTTTAATAATTTTTTAATCATTAAATTTTTTTCATAATTTTATTCAAAATAAAATATATTTATTAAATTAAATTAAATAAATAAATAATTTTATTTATTTATTATTATAAATGTTAAATATTTATAATTTTAAAATTTATATTTTTATATATATATAATTATTTTGATATATTTGAGCGTGTACATAAATTATATTTTATTAAAAAATTTGAAAATGGGCTTTATAAATATATATATATATGTATGAAAAATATTTAAAAAAATGACAATAAACTTAAAATGATACTCCAAAAAACACATGTACTAATATATACCAATATCAAAAGAAAATTAGTATATTGACTAATACAGTTATGATTACTTTGAGACCAACACCTCCGATAAATATTATAATTTATTTATTTGTAACGTATTATTTTATAATCAAATTTAAGATAATATATTATATATTTTTTTAATTTTTGATACGTTAATAATTTTGCACCATATAAATTTTAATCTGTCGACATATACATATAACTTTAATTTTGGTGTTACTTTACTCTTTAGCCCTCATTTTTGAATTGGAAAAATCCCGCTCTTCTCTCATTTTAAAAACCATTCAAACGTCTTGCTTTCTGACACTAATAGCCGTTGGAAGGAAAATATAAAGGAAACAAAAAGAAGTACAAACTCTTGATTTCCAGATTTTCACCGAGACAGAAAAGCTGAAGAAGAAATCAATGGCGACGAATATCGGAATGATGGATTCGGCTTATTTCGTCGGTAGATCTGAGATTCTTGCTTGGATCAACTCCACCCTCCATCTCAATCTGTCCAAAGTCGAAGAGGTTTCTTTTTTTTTTTTTTGTTAATCTTTCTAGTTTTTAATATAAATTAAGAATTTTGATTCATAGATATGTTTTTCGATCCGGTTATCAGGCATGTTCTGGTGCGGTTCATTGCCAACTGATGGATTCGGTTCATCCAGGGATGGTGCCGATGCACAAAGTCAACTTCGATGCCAAAAACGAGTACGAGATGATCCAAAATTACAAAGTCCTCCAAGACGTCTTTAACAAACTCAAAATCACCAAGGTCTTAATTTCAATTTAATTTTTCCTGTATTTAATTTTTCTGGTTTTGGATTTTGCTTTAATTGTTTTGGTGGTTTCAGCATATCGAGGTGAGCAAACTGGTGAAAGGGAGGCCGCTTGATAATCTGGAGTTCATGCAATGGATGAAAAGATACTGTGATTCGGTTAATGGAGGCGGTCTTCATAAGTAAATTTCTTTTAAACCCCAATTTTTTTAATTTAAATTTGTTTGATTCTTGGGTGATAATTGACCCCTCTATTAAGCCAATAAATGGTTTCTTTTTCCCCTATTCAATTTTAAATTAATTATAGTATTAAGTTTTAGGAATAACTGGCCTTCTCAAATTTGATGTTATCTTTTTTGGCTAAATTAATTGTTCTATATGACTTTAAAACCAATTTCTTTATCAGAATTGGGCATTATTCCTTCTGCCATCACTGATATGATAGATTGCAATAGTTTTAGTCATATTTGAGAGTTTCAATGTGGTTGAATCAAGGTTTCCCAGTATTTGATTCTAACATTTGGGTCTAAGCTTTAGCATATTCATAATTCATAATTGAATTTCATGAAACTGATGGTATTGTTTCAGTTGTTTCATTTAGTGAATGGTTTCTCTTTCGGAACCAATTTCTTGATTAGAATTTGACATTGTTATATCAATCTCTCTGCCCTCAATAATATGACAGATTGCAATAGTTTTAATCATATTTAAGATTTTCGGTGTGGTTGAATTTAAAGTTTCCCAGCATTTGTACTGATATTTGGGCCTAAGCTTTGGTATATTTCATATTCATAATTGAATTCCATGAAACTGATAGCATTATTTCAGTTGCATTACTCAGTGAATGACTTCTCTTTGTGGTGTTGTTTCTACTTCATCATTGCTTACTTTTTCCTAGTTGCTTTATATATTTCATGGATTAAAAGAAATGAAAAGATTCATGAGTGAGTCGTCATATTTAGTTACAATCCAGTTGAAAGGAGAGAGGCTTCTAAAGGAGGAAAAGAAGCAGGCAAGAAATCAGCACCTCAACAATCCTCAACCAAGGGTTCAAATGCTGCTCCTAGACCTCCATCTTCCCATGCTCGAAGGAACAGCAACGATGTTTCATCATCCGTGAACCCTTCTAATCAATCAGCAAAGACTTCATCCAAACCATCTACATTAATGGCTGCTTATGATGAACAGGTACTTTATGTACATGGAATAAATTCATAGTTTTTTTTGGTTTAAGAATGTTAAGAAGAATCTGATATCTTCTCCTGCACAATGTAGATCACTGAATTGAAGCTATCAGTCGATAGTCTTGAGAAAGAGAGGGATTTTTACTTTGCAAAGTTGAGAGACATTGAGATTCTCTGCCAGACTCCTGAAATTGAAGACTCACCGGTACTCTCTTTTGACATTCAGACTTAGATTAGGAAAATGTTATTGGGAACAAAAGAGTTGTTAAAATTGATTGTTTAATGGTTTTACTACATATTATTGCAGATAGTTGCAGCTATCAAAAGGATTTTATATGCTACAGATGGTGATGCATCAGTGGTGACTGAAGCTCAGGCCATGGTATCTCTTGACCCCAATGAAGCAGATGCCTTGAGTCCAATTGCTGAGGCCTCAGAAGAAAAATCCAGTTCTGAAACTCAAAAGAGGAAAAACATTTTGAACATTGATGTCGATGCTGCTGGAATCATAACATTGTCTCCAAGGCAAAGGTTTACTGATGCTTCTGATGTTCACTGCAGCGGGTCACCTCTTATGACTTACTGATCAGCAAATCAGCTATAGACTTCTGAAGATCTGGTTGACAACACAGTTTTGTCAAAATTTCTTAGCCATAATATCTACAGTTCTATCTTTGGTTCCAATTTTAGTCCAACCAGTGGATATAATATAGCCATCATCCGAAATTGTTAGAAATGTCTGTTTGGATCATGTTGTGTATTTGGAAGATGTAACAATAACAAACTATATGCATATCCTTTCTGCTTCAGGTCACTTTTAGCCAAGGTTCAGCAAAAAAAAAAAATTCACCTTCTCTGTTTTTTAGATTATTTTTGTTAAGGCACAAGGGAACGAATCTTTGTTTCTTTCAGAATCTCTAATCCTTTTGCAGTTTATAATATTTTTTTTTCCAGGTTAAAATATCATTGGTTAGTAACCAGAATTTCCCAACTGGTCACTGTTTACGTTTAGTTCCCAATCCATCCTAAAACTTCCTTGGAGGCCTTTAAAGCAATGGAAAAAAGTTGTGACGTGAGAAATAAATCATGAACAGGATAGCTAGAGTGACAAAAGGGAAAAGAAACTTTGGGAAGGAAATGTTAATATGGAAAATTTGCAAGAACTTGCAAAACATAATTTCTCCGATATAAGAGGGTGAATTTTGCAGGTATTCACCAACATCCGCAAAGCAACCAGAAGGCGAGTGGGGGTATCCTGAATCCGCAAAGGATGCAATATCTAGAAAGTAATGGCGCAATGCTCCATTTCTGGTGACCTTATCAACTTCAGAATCTCTACTTTGCATGCGGAAAATATATGTTTTTTCTTTCAATTAGTGTGCTTAGTAAGAAAAATAGAAAAGCAAAATCAAAATTTTTTTTTTTTTATTATTTGGTATGATTGAAAAATAACAGAAAAAAAAATAAAAATATATTATCTTACCATTGTACCTATTAAAAGTTAGGATAGAAAAATCAAATTTTAAAAAATAATGGGTAATTTCATAAATAAACATATTTTACACACACTACTAATTACTTTTCGTTCTTTCTTTTCAATTTGGAGTGATTTATTTTTATTAATAGATATGAAAAATGATATTCTTTCTAATTTTCTTTCCTTTTATTTTTCTTTCTAACCAAATATATTCAAGATTCATATTGTTTTTCATTTTTTCATTTTCTAATTTTCTAGTTCATTTTCTTTCCACTTTTTCATTATTTTCTATCTATCTTTTCATTTTTTCACCCAAATAAGCACACCGTTAGAGTTTTCATTCTGAGGGGATTGAGCAATTACTTTTATGTGTTCTCTCTTGTAAAGTGCATTAAGTTCTTAATTGTTTTGTCTGAAGGGTTGGAAACAGACCATCAGGGAAAGCTAATGAAAGCTGAGACTTGGCCATTTTTGCACTCCAACTCCGCCTTACCTGAATGGAGATCAATAGACTTGTCAATGCTTTCAGGTCAGGTCAAGGTGAGATCAAAAACTCAACTCTGCTGAGATTCTAAGATTTCTAAGTAGTTTTACCAAGAAAACGAAAATACAATGTTGTTTGCATCTTCCTGGTGCCAATTCTGGTATATATTCACAAAATTACACAATAATTGTTGACAGACAAAGTCCTGTATATTTCTGCACTGCCTGAAGATTCTATTGAGATAAGCATAGAAAACAAAATATTCTTTGCTTTCTTTTAATTGTCAGAGTACCGGAGAATCCGTTTTCATTGGTGGATCCCATCTACATTCTTTTGTGTTTTCAACTTGGAAGTTGAATTCTAGCCATTTCCATTCTAAAGAATCAAGGGTTAAAACTAGAAATTTCAATCCAATTGTCAGTTTGCACAAAACCGAAAGCAAAAACAAAGTTAGGTGCCCTTTATTCTTTACCAATAGTCTTCCGAATCTTATTCTTTTTTGCTTTATACCTTAGTCCCACGTCTCTCATCGCTTCCATATATAGCATCCACTACCCAGGCATATAATTTCCCTTATCTTCTAGAGTGTCACAACTTGTTTCTGCTCCAATTTTTCCAGGTCTGTGAACCAAGTTTTTAATCGAAACAGGTTAAGGTTAACAAGTTTCTTGGTATCTTTTGTATTTTCCTTTTCTTGTTCTTGTTCTTTTTCTTCTTTCTTTGTAGTTAATTTATGAATTAGCTTGAAACAGTTTTGCAGCAATGGGAATGGCAATATCGAGATTGGTGAGGATGCTTTTTGCAAAGAAAGAAATGAGGATATTGATGGTTGGACTTGACGCTGCTGGCAAAACAACCATCCTTTACAAGTTGAAACTTGGAGAGATTGTTACCACCATACCAACCATTGGTAATTACTCTCTGCTTGTCTCATCTGTCTGTCTACCTTTAGCTACTTGAACACTGAGTTCTGGGTTGAATTATCATTAGATTTATAAGTCCAATTCCACCTGTGAGTTGATGTCTATAAAACATCCATTACTTTCTCAAAAAGGGGTGGTTGATCATTCTTTTGTCATGTAATTTCCCAAATAATTTCTCAATAGTTTTTGAATTTTCGCTTGCTCTCATTCTCACATGTTTCATGTCAAAATACTGTTCTTGTTAAAGTGGCGTTATACATCAGCAGTTAAATCTTGGGTTGTCTATGGTATTATATTCAAGATGAGCCTTCCCATCTACTGTAAATTGGTTTTAGGTTAGATGCTTAATATGATATCATAGCTCATTCCTGTTCTGTTGTTATTACATATTACACCCTGCCAATTACCCTTCCGCGTCTGTCAAATGATCGTTTCCTGTGTGTCCACCTGCACGTAATGGGGCTAGTGTTGTTACTTGCATCGATTAAATTGGTTTTAGGCTCCATGCTTAACAAAACTAATTGTCTCTATTCAAGCATAGTAAATAAGAAACTTGTAAACAATCTTGTTTCTAACAGAAACTAAAAGTATAGATTGCTAATGATTGGTTTTGGCTATCCAGGATTTAACGTGGAAACTGTTGAGTACAAGAATGTTAGCTTCACTGTCTGGGATGTTGGAGGTCAGGATAAGGTAATCAACAAATCAAATACAAATCGTAACTCTTCCCACAGTCATTATAATCCTACACACTCCAAATTCAACTAATTCCTGACAATTAAAGAGTAAATTGTTTCATGCTTTGATTTTATATAGATACGACCCTTATGGCGACACTACTTTCAGAACACTCAGGGCCTTATTTTTGTGGTGGATAGCAATGACAGGGAAAGAATTTCAGAAGCCAGAGATGAGCTTCACAGGATGCTAAGCGAGGTCGATATTTTCTTTCAACTTTCGTGAATGAAATTCATTATAAAGTTTGTTCTTTCAGGGGCTAATTTTAATAGAAAAATCCTGATGGAAAAATGTCTTTCAGAGTATTAAACTCAGAAAGCTTGCGTCAGAGTTCTCAATTAAAACTGAGAAAGTACTAATTTGGTTGTATATTGTCTAGGTATATATTACATGGATTCAAATGTAAGTGTCAAGTAGAGGTATAGAGCTGATACGGATGGATTCAATTTTTTTTTTTTTTTAAGTTTTTCATGCATTTTGAAGGTTGTATCATTATATCCATGCTCAAAAATATGTTGGATGTCTGAATGAGTACAACAAAAATAAAGAGTCGAAACAACATAGGTCCAGATTTTAAGTGTGAATAAAGGCTCAATTCCTTCTGATTTTTTTTTTTTTTTGGTTTTTGCAGGATGAACTACGAGATGCAACGTTACTTGTCTTCGCTAACAAGCAAGATCTTCCAAACGCAATGACCGTTTCTGAAATCACTGACAAACTTGCCTTGCATTCACTTCGCCAACGCCGTTGGTAATTTCTAATGTTTTAACTCAAAATAACCTCATTTCACCTCCAAACTACTAAGAAAATTGTAGAACCTGACACCATTTTAAAAGATGATCTTAGAATTATTTTCACCTTCTTCTATTAATTGGTATTTTTATGAAAAAAATGATATAGGTACATCCAGGCTACATGTGCCACTTCTGGCCAAGGACTTTATGAAGGTCTTGATTGGCTATCCAGCAACATCTCTAGCAAGGCAAGATTAAAAAAATCCAAAGCTTTCTTTCATCATGCACCATTTCATTCATGGGTTAAAAAACGTCTACAGACTAATGAATTCTCAATGACCTGATTAAATCTATTTTCTTTCTTTTTGCTTACAGGCATAATCTGGCCAGCCTAAAGAAATGACTTGAAAAATACCAAGGGTGAAGTGCACGTAACTCTATTTTCATTATTATTCAGTAGATTTTGAACCAATTTTATGGTTAAGAAACTATAAACATATATACATATATATATATGTGGGGGCGAATGTGTAATACGTCATAAAGAAATGTTCGTGGATGGTTCGCTAAAGTAGATTCACTAGCAGAAAAGTCACATTTTGTACCATAAACCATAGAAATAAAAATAAGAACACTTTAAGAGAACCAAAATATCTCAAAAAGAGGGTTTAATTTGCTGTCAGTTTTACATTTTAGTATTGATGAATAGCTACCTTTCTTAGGGGGTAAAGTAAACATTCCAAAGTCATACTTACCATTATTTAATGCTCGAAAGAGCAAGAGAATCACTTGCTGTGGTATTATAACCAAAAAATATGTATATTAAATGTCTAGATTTGACGTCCGTGTTTAATCCAACCAGGGGCTTTCTGGCATTTTGGTCGGAGTTTTTAACATTTTTACGTCAAAGCATGTGAATGAATCCAAATCCTGGAAAACCATCACAATGTCAAAAGGGCTAATGCATGCATGGTGCTTTCTTAAAATAATGTTTTAGAAGTCTCCATTTGATGTGATCCATCAGCTCAACGGGCTTGGTAAATTTTACCAGTTTTCTCTATGCATTTCTTACGATACACTGCGCTTTCTGCTGTTTAATCTACGAGATAACGCCATGGAAAGTAGCTTTCTTTTGACTTTTTATTGCCCCCTAAGTTAACTTAATTAGGTGTTCCTGGTTACATTCTTAATAGTTGCATTTAATCATTACTGTCATGGTGAACACTAAGGAGGATAATTGTTTTTGCCAAGTATCTACACCAGAATCATTACTGTTAGAATTTTTTTTTTTTTTTTACATGGTGAAAATTCTCTTCGTTTTCATGGCATATGGATCTTTGAGCAAGCAAAACACATTGAATTCAGTATTTTTCAAATGAAATTCATGGATCCAGCTGTGAAAAACTACACCAATTTAGCTGTTCGTTTTGGTGTTAGGCAGAAGTGGGGGAACTCTGTTTCAAGTTTACGAGACTCTTTGTCGGAGTCTGATGAATATATACATATATATTTAAGGCCTGCAAGTCCTAGTCCCATCAATTCCAGTGTCTTTTTGCCGGTAGGTTTATGACTACTTGACAAAATTTGTGAATGTCAAAGAGTACCCAACACAATCTGCAATCTTACCTCTGTGCCAAACATCAAATTATATTCAGCGAGACTAGCAACATAATAATTAAAAAAACCTAAAAATCATGAAGTCGGCAGAATATTAATGAGCTGAGGATCGTTTCGAAGATGTCGATATAACAAAAATCTAGTTACGTGTTCCTGCTTCAAACAACTTGTTGTAATATAAAGATCAAAGAGGACGTCCATCACAGAAAAAACAAAAATGTCGGCAAAATGATCCAATTATTGAATTTGAATCCACAGCAATATCTTATTAAATTCCTACCAAAACTATAAGAAATTATGTGCTGTTTGCTTTGAAGTTTATGCCTATGGTTGTATATTTTGTCTGTATTTCTTTGAAAAGAAAATTCAATAACTTGAGCTGCCACGTTAAACAAAAAGCACTATTTTGACTGGCTTTCAGCTAAGTTGGAAGGGTCAATCTTTATATCTATTCCTGAAGGTGAAGAAAGTGAAACCTCTGTTGTTCCTGGGAAAGTCTTTTGTTTTAACAGACATGAGGCTTGCTGTAGGCAATGAGACCTCTCTGGCAAGTTGTTTTCTTTCTTTTTTTTTTTTCTTTTTTTTTTTTGGGTACACTAAAACCCTAGACAATGATAAATAGAAAGGGAGAGTCTCTGGCAATCCTTCAAAAATACTGTCATTTTAAACCTATGAAAACGAATTTTCTACTCCTCCAATGTTAGTTGTTTCCCTGCCACTTTGGTAATCCTGAAAGATTCGTTCGAACGGGTTTTATTGACTTCTGACTTCTATCCTTTTCCTTTGTTTAATAATTGGAAGATCTGAATGATTGGAATTAGATATGCTAATGGAGCAAATTACCTGTTCGATTTGATAAGTGTGACATAAATTAGATGGAAATTTTATAATCTAGATTGGTCTCGACTAACTAAAATTATTATTTATTTAATAAAAAATATTTAATATAAATTTAATTATAAATTTTATTTTTTAAAATTTTTAATAATAAATTGAATTTTCAAATCTGATCTAAAATGAACTTGAGCAAGCAAACAAATATATATATATATATATATATATATATTGTAAGACTAATTGAAACCTAATTATCTAAAGTTCCTTTTTCCCAGCAAATTTCAATTGTCTGACTTTTCTATTCTCAGATTCAACACCTATAAGAAACAAACGAGTACTTAAAAACTATTTTTTCTTTCTTTTTGACAATCTCCCCCTAAAATAACTTAAGGACCAGCTTTTTCGTAGCTCTTTTCAACCACTTCCAAATCCTGGTCTTTCACATGCGTAATAGTTAGTCACTCCACTGGTTTACCATTTCCTTCTTTAACCCGTTGTACAAATTTTTTTTTTTTAATCAAAGACGAGCCAACCCTTTCATTTCAAAGGCTATGAAAGAACGGATTATTAGGCTTGAAATAGGCAACTTAAGAAAATAGATTTCGGTCCGCTTATAATTAGGTTCGGAAATTTGATTACATGTGAGGAAGCATCAATACCCCACAAAAGCCTGATTGTCAAAAACATGCCTTGCAAATTAATCCAATATTTCATTAATCTTGACTCCACGTTGAACGCCCCATATTTCAAGGTTGGAGATACTTGGAATTTTTCTAGTTGCCTTGCTTGTCAGTTTAACTGGGATGAACTTCTACAAGGGAAAAAGCTAATCCCTTTAAACAATTGCTACTAAAAGTTGCTCTGCAAGTACCATTATCTTTGCCTGTGAACATAGGAGATGGTACATCAATCCTTGCGTATCCAGATAGTACCAAAAGGACCAAAATTGCAGGCCGTTCCAGCTGCAGTTATGGCAAAAGCCATATATCAGTTTGAAGTTGTTTTCACATACATATATACTGTTACATAATTTCAGCCTTCAGAATCTCAATTATAAAGCTCTGATACAAGCGTACCCACCTAAAGTTTAAGGTTCAAGCTAATAATCTGTAATTCAAGGGCTATCTTAAAGCAAAAATTACAGTTAGAGCTTAAGACTTCAACTTGAAGATCTTGAGTTCGAATTTTTAGATAGACGGGTGGTATTAGAAAGAGGAAGAAGAGTACTTCACATTATGTAGCATATAACACATGAAAAAAAAAAAAGGTTAAAAACCTAAGCTGAGAAAATGAGAAAAAAAAAAAAAGAAAAGGAATGAGTGATCCTTTTTTTTTTGGTATGAGCAATGCTGTAGCTAGGGGATAGGGGAAGAGTTTTATATGTTAAGATTCGAACTCCAAATCCATTAGATGCTACCTCTTAAAAATAGTTACACGAACCAAATGAACGAAGCTTCAGATTTTACTTGCTTTGATCAACAAGGAAAGAAGACTTTCCACCCCTCATGAAATCAAAGTAGTATAATGGAATGAGTTCCGAAAATCTACATACTGATTGCAAAGAAAAAAGTTTTTGAATGTAATTATAACATATTGGAAGGATTTTTAATTGGGGGGGTCAACTCCGTAGCTGTTTCCATGTTTTCTCCAAGGGGAAAAGAAAAGGAAATCCTCTTATTAAGTATGATAAGAAATTGAAGGCAGTGATAAATGCAGGACAGTCAAAAACTTGAAACCAGAAAAAGCAAGTGAAGGACCACAAGCATATATGGAAACCTGTTTTTCTTTTTCTTTTTTTTTTTTCTTTGTCCTTTCTTACACTTGGGACACAAAATTTCCAACAATACTTTCTTTATGCTAATGTTTATGCAAATCAAAATGAAACCAGAAGAAAACAGTTAAATTCTTCCTAACCTAGCTATTTGATGTGTATCAAAAGTTTCCTTGGGCATACGAGATATGACCATATTTATGAAGCATGGGAAATCATCATAATAGTGGATTAACTCCTTATGTAGTTTGAATACGGTTCAGCTCGTAGAAATTTTTAAGGATTAGTGTCATAATATAATCATTGCCTTAAAAATATTATGCATAAACCGGTTTGCCTATCGTTTGGACAATCATGAATAACATGATTTTAGCACTGCTGCAATCTGGAACATTAGAACAGGTTTACTATAATCATTGGTGGATTCAAAGCTCTTCTCCTGTAATTATAATTTCTATGCCTTGAACTTTTAACATACAATTACGTATTGAACTAGCTCTTTCTGAGTATTTGATATTCGCAAATCCAAAAACATATCACAGCAAACTTCGCATTGACAAAGTAAGACAAATATTCAAATTAAAAGGTCCCAAGAACATGCATGCAAACAAGGAAAAAACAGAGTCACAATAAAGGTGGTCTTTGGCCAGATGACAGCTATTATGTTTGCCAGTAAAAGATATGGTTATGGATATAAAAGGTTAAATCTTTAGCGGAGCATAATTTGTCAAAATGCCATACTTAAGGTTGAATAGGATCGAACTGCTCAAAAGTAAAAGATTCCTTGCAAGATCACAGTCACGCCAAATAATATCAGTAACTATGAGGAAAATCATATTATAAGTTCAGCATAAACATGACAATTACTTATTGCTTTGAAAACTTATGCAATTTCTTCTATACAGGACCCTTTTAGGCAGAGAGGAAAGTCACTCCTGAGAAGTATGAAAACTGCTGGCTAGTGAGAATTTTGTTGTTGTTCCTAAGTGACTTTTATGTTCTGCTTGACCTTGTCGAAAGAACTCCCCGATTTTTACATAGTAAAACTAGGGGGATCCAGAGACCCAATTGATCATTATTTCTGTCTCCTCTATCTCGTTTTTATAAAGCACTAAACAAGCACAAGCATTCATCTACTCCCCAAAAGCACATACGTCAACAATTGGTTGTCAATTTGACTTTGGTTGCTTACCTTGATCTTAGTTCTACTTTCACCTAAATTCTAAGACAAATAACCAAAAAAAAAAACATTGATATATGCAGATACCAAGGTTGTCCCGGATACATACGTTTGCTCACAATCATACATTAGAAGCATCAGAAACTATAGCTGAGGCATTCATGTCAAGTTGACAATCCCGGGTAAAAAAAACATCCGTTTGTTTCCATTAACAAATTCCAAACTGACCTCCAAAGTTGAATCAGAGAGAAATTTGGCAGATATTGATCCATGTTAGAAAATCTTGGCCGCAAAGGCAACAATAAGATATGAAGTACATACTGATTGCACATTAAGAACAATAGTCGATGATATGCAAACGAAGAATTGTGTGATAACATGTTTAATAGGACTAGTAATTATTATGACCAGGAGAGATTAACGAGGGCTACTAAGCACATCCACGAACATACGATTTAGTGACGGTAGCTGCATTTGCTGGTCCTGTGCTCTACTCCTTTTGAACAGTGGCTGTGATGACGATGACATTGAAGATGTAATAGCCCACGAATTATTTGAGCTGTCACAGCTGAAAGATGCATCAATGACACCATTCGGACTGCTTGGTATTGATCTTAGCTTGCGTTTGTGGCCTTGGTTTCCTTTGCAATGGCTTTCCAGTAACTCTGAGATGAGCTCGTAGCACGCATTTACTTCATCCTGTCGAAACAACGCCACAATTAAGTAATGGACAATCAAGATCCAATGTAGCCTTTGAAAAACAACAGGTAGGAGAATTTCAAAACAGAGCACCCGAAGTAATTGTGTACAAACCTCGCATGCCTTGAGTACTCCAATAAGCAGTTTATGATATTCAAGATAATGGCATGGTTCAACTTCTTGAATAACATGCAGCATTGTTGCAGCAGCTAAGACGGAAGGAATATAAAGCATGAACCTTGAATCTGGACCAAAATTGCATTGGAAAATTTAAGATTAGAACTCAAGAAAAATGCTTAAAAATGCACATTTCCTTCTATGAACAAAAAAAAAAAAGGAAAAGAAAAAGATAAGCATAGTGATTAGCAAACAAAAGCTGTTTTGACTGCTTACCAGCGATGAGAAAGAGAAGCAAACGCTCACACCTATGAAGGAACTCAAAATGCAAAATGGTCCTCAATCCAAGCCTCCTTGCAATGTGATCGAAGAAGGAAATTGGCGTCACAGGATTCATCCTCCATTGCAGAGTTGACAACACCAAAAGCTCCATTCTTTGTATGGTCTTTGAATCAAACAAATACCTTGATTCTTCCACCTAAAGAAAGAAAACAAAATAATAATAATAACCCATCTTTAATGACTCAAATAACAGTATAGGAACATAAAAAATTACAAACCAACCAACTTAGACTACAGTATTTGCTAGCATCAGTCACATACTTGGAGGTCTAAAAGGAGTGGAACTTGGGTTTCCTCAACCTTGGCAGCCAAAGACAAACAAGCAACAGCAGCTAATTGTCCCATCCATGGCTTGTCTTTTTGAAACTTTAAGCTTGAAATGAACCTATCGAAGTAATTAACAGCAAGAACAATGGTCAAAGCATTGAACCCATAATGTGCCTTAACCTTGAAAATCCACTCCAAAGCTTCTTTACGAGCCAAAACTAAAGGTTCATCTAAGTTAACATCGATATAACCAAGATGGGTCTCTTTCTCTTTAGACATTAACGAGAGTAACTCATCATCTTCCCAGAACAACTCATGTTGAATAAAGAATAAAGGTAAAAATGTCTCCTTTTCCACTGCTTCACCAAAAATTTCACTTCCATTCTCTGCAAAACTACATTCTCCTAAATCTTCTTCTTTTTCTTCACAATACAGCCCATCAAGAATCAGAGGTGGGCTTTGAATCTGCTGAGTCTCTTCCTCTTGCAGAGCCATAGCTTTCAAAGAAGAAGAAAATGAATTCTCTTTTCATTATAGTACCATAAAAAACACAGCAAATCTCAATCTCATTTTTAACTCTTTCATCAATTCACTCTTGCATCTGGGTATATATATTACTATGTAACTAAGAGGAACAGGGAAAAAAAAAAAAACAAAAGAGAGAGAAGAGAGACAAAAGTAGTAATTTAAGGTCTACATTGAAAATTCATAATAAATGTATTTTGTCTCATTCAATCTCAAAACCCTCTCCCCTAGACCTCCCCTGCAAGTCATTGAGAGATCGTTTTTGACGTTGGGGGGGGGGGGTTGGCTTACTGCTAATATGATTCATTTTAATCATGATTTTTACATCATTGTCATAGTTAATGATCTGGTGGAAACTGGAAACTAGAGTGCTTTCATTAGTTGAATTTTTCTACTTAATAATATAATAATGGTGGTATTTTTTTTTATGCATATATTTTCCGGTGATCACATCCCAACATTTTTCAAATTTACAGTTGATAATTTTTGACGGTTATCGTGATGTTTTTTACACAAAGCAATGAAAGCCAAGGGATCCGGATCCGGTCAAAAGGAGTTTAGGTCTTAAACAAATAATAGTTAGATGTATAATTTATAAATAGTTTGATTATTTATTTATTTATTAAATTTTAAAAGATTATGAATATAATTTTAATTTTTTAATTAAAAAAGTGAGTTTAAATAATGTGTGTTAGTTGCTTATGATTCATTTAAAATTTATTTATTAATTTATTTAAAGTTTGTTTATTGTTTAATTATAATTTAATTATTATTATTGATTTTATTTCATTTATTTATAATAAAAGTTTATATTTAAAATTAAAAAAAAAAAGCAAAAGCAAAAACAAAAATTACCTAAAACCGATTGTTTGTTTATTTATTCATGAACATATTTCTAATATTTCATGATCATGTTCGTTTAATACACATGAATAAATTCATTTGATTTAAATGAAATCGAACTCAAACAAATCTATTAATAAATGAACCGAGCTCAAGCATAATTTTAAAAATTCATAATTAACACAAACTGAACAAAAACATATTCAAAAATAAATAAATGAATATAAATAGAAGTTTCTTCATTCAAGCTCGGTTTATTTACCTAAAAGAGGTATTATGACAATCCATATATTTTACTTAGTTCTTGTATAAAGGATACCGATTTGGTAGTATTTAAGATGTATTCAAAGTTTAATATGATTTATTTATGTAATAAAATTTTACGATTAAAAAATAATATGAAAAAAAATTTAAAATTTAATTTTCAACGTATAAAAGAATTTTTATTCTACTTTTCATAAAATCAAAAAAATAATAATAGTAAATAGAATGGTTTGATGGGTTGGTATTGATGTTTGTGACTGATCAATTAAGATACAACGATTTGTTTGGTTATTAATTGTTTCTTGCATCAAGACAAGGGCCCAAAAGCCAATATGTTTCTTTGTTCAAGTAAAAACTATATGCTTTAAGTGCAACTATTCTTAACACTGATAACTTACGAAAAACGATTTCATTTGATGAATTTTTAAATTTCATAAAAAAAAAAAAATAGAATTACACATATATACCTCCTATGAAATATTAAAATAACATATAATAATATTTTAATTATTTTTAAAAAATTAAAATATTTCACTATCAACGCATTAAAAATAAACTAATAATTTAATTTAGTGATTAGTCATATTTTTTTGATATTATACTTTATTAACACCACAATTTGGTACACTCATTTCATGAGCGTTTTTAGAAAAAAAATTAAATATGTAATTTTTATTATATATAATATATAGTTAGTTTCCTAAAGAATTGATAGTTTTTAATTTGAAAAATATATATGTATAAAAAAATTAAAAATCAAAATATCTTTAAATTTATTTAATATTTTAATTTTATTATAATTTTTTAATAATTTTATTTATTAAATCAATATCCGATTAACTTAAAACATCAACTCAATCATCTATTTTATATACAGTATTAATAAGTGAGACATTATCAAAAGAAATAAAATGAAAGGTTTCCCCGCTGTAAATACTTCTATTTTTAGTAGGGTTATTTATGCTCGAGGTATCCATAGAATATTTTTTTTGCCAATATTATTTTATGATTTTTTATTCAATGATTAAAAGAAAAGAGAAGAAAAGACAAATAAAGTGACTGTGCACGTTGTTGGGGTTGAAGCTTAAAAAAAAAAAAAAAAAGGGAACGTGATACGTATTTGATTTGAAGCGATACGCATCGGGAATTTCCATTGCACCTACGAAAGCGTATTATGGATTTTGTCGATTCTGGAACTTTGCTCTAATACCACTTGCACTGCAATGTTCGTGAATATCACGCTCTTAACATCCTCTCGATTCCAAGGGGCGCAGACTGCAGTTACTGAAAGTGTGAAAGACGGGCTGACGAGGGAGGGCTTTTTTATTAATTTTTTACGGGGAGTATAACAGCGTTGACGGTTTTAATGGGGGATTTGTCATTTTGGGAGTTGAAAAAGGTACGATGTTTTTTTTTTTTTTTTTAAAGAAAAATTTAGTATTAGTTTTGCTTTTATCGGCGATATTTTGAAATGAAAGAATTTCAGAGCGGTATCATGTCTAATTGCAGTCGGGACACGTGAACCAGTTAAAATTGTGGTTTCGTCAAGAGGATTTACTTAAGACCAGTTTTGAAATGAAAACATGACAGTTGTTTTTTTTTTTTAATATAATTTTTGAAAACAAACAATAGCATTAATTACAATAATTTCATGGGTTTTGTTTTTTATGTCAAGGACGTTGTTATTACTATAACAGTACATTTTTTATATATATTTTAAATACAAAATTACAACATTACATTTCAAACTAAAAAAAAAAATCAGGCGTGATAATTTCATTTTTATTATGCATTTTGCTATTGAGTATTCCAAAACATGTTTTTAAAATTATTGTATAAAATAATATTTCTTTCATTATATTAAAATACTAAAAAATTATCAATTAATATATTGAATATAACACCATTATAAATGATATATTAATTGATTTTAAAAAAAGATTCTACATAAGATGTTATATTAACTACCAAATAAAATACTATAATAACTTCAATGAAGAAAAACCGAATTTTTTCTTTGGAAGAAGATCGCTTGAGTTGTTAAATCGCGATAGGAGAGGATTATGCCTATCGGCAATAATTATTAATTAATAGCTAATAGATGAAAGGTACACAAAAGTCACAACTAACAAGAGAAGTTTAATTTGACGTATGTTGAAAATTAAATCAATATTTTAAAATAAGATATATAATGATATAATTTATAAAAATAATTTAAATACGATATATAATATATAATATAAATAAAATATAAATATATAAATTATTAAACATATTAAAAAGTTGTACATCGAAAATAGATTAAGCCTATTTTTACTTAGCTTTTTTGAACTTAAAAGCTACCAAAATAGATTTTTTTAATAAGTTCTTTAAAAAACAACTTAGTTTTCAATGAATAAAATGATGATAAAAAACAGCTTGAAAAAAAAAAAGTTAAAAATAGGATTTTTTTTTTAAATGTTAATTTTTTACATATTTTTTATTTTTTTTACAATGTTCTAATTCCTTAAATGTAAATTGAATGTCTATATAAAAATTTTTTTATAAAAATACAATAACTAAACAGTGTTAGCTTAACTCTTAATGTTCTTATTTTTTATAAAAACTTAATAATAGCTTAAAAAAGCTGACTGAAACAAACACTAATCTCATGACCCTAGGTTAGAAACTTATGTTATTATTTAAAAATATTAAAATATTATGTTTATATTAATAGTTACATATATTTTATAATTAAATTTAAATTAAAAATATTAATAAATCATAAGTAAATAAAATTTAAAAAATCTTAATTAAACTTTGATATAATACAAAATAGACTGTAGCTTGAATAGGTCCACGGAATACCCCAACTCCTAAGACAAAAACCTTTGAAATTCTCAAAATCAGTCTTTCTTCCCTTAATTATCTTACGTTGCCATGTTCTCTACCAGAAAACTACACCCTGTTATTCTTTCTTTTGGTAGCCATCCTTTATTGTTATGGCGTGCTTGAAATTATAATACATAATAATAATTTGACATTTTTATTTGATATCATTAAAAATTATTGGTACATTTTAAATTGACCTTTATGTTATCGCTTCACAAAACTCGGAGCCCACTCATTTCAGTATTTACGTATCTCTGAGAACATGCAGTTACCAAACAGATTATTGGAAATTTATGACAAAATTAATAAACATGTCCTAAAATCATTATTTTCGTAGCCCAGTTAATAAACTTTCCAAAAACAAGTATGTCCTTGCTTTGCATGTAAATGGCTGTCAAAAGTTGGAAAATGATACTTAATTTTCTATGACTTAATCCAATTAATTATACAGTTATTTCTTAAAGTTAATATTCAATGGGTTCAAGTTAAAATGTCAAAATTAATTTTTATATTAATATTCATATATTTTTACAATTAAATTTAAATAAAAATATTTTATTAATAAATAATCATTTGGCCAAGTCAAATCGTCCCGCATTGAGAAAGCCTTGAAATCTAACCACACTAATTTTCCCATTAACTCAAACTTAATAAAATAGTCCGGAGAAATAAAGGTTTTGTAATAACGATTTTGTTCCCCCCCCCCTTTTTTTTTTTTCCAATAACACCTACATAAATTAATGAAAAATTCAATTTTATAGGAAAATTTCTAGCAACCCTTGAAACCTAACTGTATTAATTTTCGCATTAACTCAATATAAAAATGCCTGGAGACAAAAATTCTTTATTACCATTCCAAATGTAAGTTTGACATTAAAACTAGTTGGAAAAAAAAAAAGAAAGAAAAACATGAAGTTAAACTTGAACCTCCTTCATTTAACTATGCATCTGCCTAACTTAATCGAATATTAATGAATACTTTAAATGAAAAATCATAGATCTCTTTCGTTCCTCCAGCTAAACTTGACCCAATTGTTCTAGAATTTGATCTATAGCAATGACGACAAAGATATCACGGGTAAAATTGCTATTAGTTGGTTTGCAATTAGACTTAAAATTCTTGTATTTATGCCCCATTTTTTATTATTTTTTAATATCATAATCTTGTGTAAGACATATATTTTATCTAAATTTTAATATATTTATGTATTTATATCGTATCATATTTTAATTTTATTTTGATTTATTTCATTAATTCAACATGTTTTTTTAGCTTTAAACACTTCTAGGAAAGCTTCTTCTTCTTCTTCTTATTATTATTATTATTATTATTATTATTATT
>JBBYHK010000010.1:597689-612672 GCA_038382065.1 Adansonia grandidieri
TTATTATTATTATTATTATTATTATTATTATTTCAAAGGGTGGAACGTGATAGGAGAATTTATCATTGCCAAAGACGTAATGAATCGTTTTTGGGATCAATGGTGGTAATGATGGCATGTTTTTGTCCATATACGTAGGCGGGTGCATGCATTTGCGTATTGCATGTATAAGCATCATCATTAGAAAGGAATGCATCCAATATTGTGTTTGGTGTTCAATTTTGTCATCCGTTGAAAGACAGCGTGTCAGTCAATGGTGAAGAGTTTGATTATCCGTGGTCATAAAGCATTAAATCATGATGAAATCATAAAACGATGTTTCAAAATAATAAAAATGTTTCTGACTAAAACTCAAATGGATCCTAACTTGAAATATCTCTTCTTCTTTTTTTTTTTCTGACAAATATGGTACATATGATTTAATTTTGAAGGCAAAATGTTAAAGAGGCCCCTATACTTTTTAAATTTCTTAAATAAACTGTTATCATTTTATTGTATCTCATTGGACCCTTAAAGTATTATTTATGTTTAATTAAGCCCTTTATTTTTCATGAAAACCACTAAAATCTGTTAAATTAACAAACAATCTGTTAGGGTTTAATTGAAATATACTCTTAAGTGTTTAATTAAGTACAAACAAAAGGATAATGATTTTTCTAAAAAGCCTTGAGGAAAAAGCAAAGACTTTTTAGTATTTTATCCTATTTTAAACAAAACAATATAATGCATAGCCTTCTATTATATAAGTCAGTATCACCCTTTTATTCTCAGGGTTCTAATTCGAAACTTAAATAAGTCCTTTTAAGTTATTAAAATATGTATACATAATACAAATGCTTTTTATATTTTGACATCTTTTGAGTCTTAATATATTCATTTTTGTACTTAATCCTACGAATAAATATAAAATCCATTGTCTCAATTTATATTTTTAATAAACTAATTAGTTCAATCAATAATATAGTACTAGTTTATTTTTCTTGTGAAAGTTTCAATATACTATATCCTAACTTTTTATATGTTGATATATTTTCTTTTAAATCCTAAGGGCCAGCAAAAAGTGTTTATGCGTGGCCCAATTTATTGGATTCACCAATACAATTAACTACAGTGATTGCCCAATATCCTTTTTCTCTTATTGGGCCCTAGAAGGAATTGATTTGATATTTGTAGGACAAAGTGCGAGGAAAAACACTTATAAAGCATTTCAGTATTCCACCAAACTTATACCTAAAAATCAAGAGTTCATATTTAATATATCAATTATAACTTTTTTTATTTTAAAAAAATTAAGAATTTAGAATATGTCTTATAAAAAGCATGACATATTTTCAAAGAAAGGGACATAATAAAAAAATTGTGTTTGACACTTTACAACTTGACAACTTTGTGATACCAAATTGGAAAGCTCAAAATTTTGAATCTTAAGTGCCACCGGCGACCAAAGAAATTCCCATTTAACTTGTTTGATGACTGCATCTATGTGTGTGTATGTGTGAGTGTGTGTGTGTGTGTGTGTGTGTGTGTATATATATATAATCAAATGAGTAAAATTTTTTATGTTAGGATTTAAATTCAAATTTTATTGGAATATATCAATTTTTAAAAGTAATTATGTAAATTAATTGGATTAAATCTTGGATCCAAGAGTATTGGTTTTTGGCCTTTGACTGTGACTTTTATTTTTTCGTATAAAACAAATTGCAATTGTATAAGACTCCAAATATAGAGAAAAAATATAAATGTTGTAATTTGAATATTAAATTTATTAAAAACCGTATTTTAAATAACTCATGGTCCTAGAATTGAGCGAATAAACTTAAAATAGGATAATGTCTTATAAGTTAATGGAGGGTGACATGAATCAATTTGATTAAACCTTATCTATATACTATTATAAAAATGATTAAGTAAATTAAAAAAACCCTAAATTTATGATACCAAATAATAAAATAGAAGTACGAATGTAATTTAATTTTTAATTATGATTTTTTTAAAAGAATTAATAATTTCTTAAAAAATTATTTATATAAAAAATTTTAATATAAAAAATTACTTATATTTAATAAAAATTAACTTTTAATCATAAATTTGTGAGTATTTCAAATTCTAGTAATGTATGAGTTTTATTGCATAATTTAATACTTTTGTAGTCAAGAAATTTCGTTAATTGGTTTGGAGGACTTCGGCAAGAATTAAAATTTAGAATAAATGAGATCAACAATTGGCTAAAGGCAAGTGTGAGGGAGGGATTTGACTCGGCCAACGCTGGAACTTGGAACTTTGTCAGTACGGTGCGAAACTTGAATCCAGGCAGGCAGGCAACCCCTTTTTTTTTTTTTTTCCCTAACGTGTCGGACCATCAGTCAGAAGAGGCGTTGAACCGCATTCTTTGACCATTGACTACTCTTTTTATTTATTGTATCAAATTTCTTGTAAATTTCGCTTTTTTTTTTTTTGGAAGATTACAAGTGAAACCTTGAAATAAAAACGTTTAAACTTTGAATATTTTGGATGTTTCTCTTATTAAAAGCCAAAGAAATTGTGTGTGTGTGTGTTTCTTTTTTCACATTTTGTTTATTAATTTCGACGAAGTTCTTTCTAAGAAAGGTTAGAATTTTCTGCTGTTTACATTGTGTACTGGCAATGCCCGGAAGATGCTTTGCATTGTTTTTTTTTTCCTCCCCAACCATTCAAAGACTTTGAGGTTTTCTTAATACAATTTGAAATCGTTCAAATTTGAGGTTTTCTTAATATATTAAATCCGTTCTAAGATTTGATAAATAAGATAGAATATGAATACTATTATGATATTTGGCTGGTAAAATGATATTAAAAAAATGTAAAAGGTAAACATAAAAAATATTTATTTGAAACACTTTTTTATTCAACATTTTTTTTCCTTTGCTTTCTTTCTTTCACCAATTAGCGTCAACAAAAAATAAAGTGGTTGTCGGTAATCATTGGTGAGTAAACTTGCTCAAAAGTTAAATATCTTTGAATAGATAAAATTTAAATATTTTATTTATTATTTAAATTAATAAATTTAAATTATTATTAAATTAATAAAATATTTTTATTTAATTTTGATTATAAAAATAAAATATCAATATAAAAATAATTTTTTAATATTTTTAAATAATAATAATTTAAATGTACAAATTAAATTAAATTTAAATTTAAATAAAAATTTTTAAAAAAATTTAGATTATATACAGGCAATGGAACAGTTAAAGTTGGTCGGTGGATCACCAATACGAATCTCAGTTCCTGCAATGAAATTTGGCAGGCGACACGCCTATCGTCAAAGCCACGTCTGTGTCATTGTCAGGCGTAGCATATCGGCAGAGAGCGGTGTTGTGTCAACGATGGAAATTTTTAAAGGCCGCCCATGCATTCTATTTAATAATACCGCATGCAAACCAAAATTTTAAGACCAAGCATGCACTTGTTAAAACTAATAAGTGTCAGCGGTGGTTAATAACGCATGCAAATAAAGCTATCCGCTGCACACTTTCGCAACTGAGAAAACAAACATATAATTAAAGATTTAAAGAGCGTTATAATACGAAGTTAAGATAATTATTTAAAAAATTTTATTTTTTATTATTAATATGTTTATCATAATTAATTTTAATAACAGTTATTATATTTATAATTATAACATATATGACACTATTCAAAACACGTCATAATTGGAACTTTTCCGTACAATTTTGTTAGGAACCAAGGTAAAAGGGGCCTTGATGGCCACTTCAAGACATTATTGTGACCAATTCCACCTCAAAGTCCCTCTTTTTAGTCAGATAAGTCTCTTTTCAATTTATTTACTACATATTTTCTCTTTTATTTATTACCTCTGATTTTATTTTCTACATCATCACTAGCTTTTTTTTTTTTTTTTTCAATTAATTGCCTTGTTTTTGTTCATTATTTCCCTTTCATAATCTCTATATATATATTTTTTATTGTAGATCCTAATCCAATCTCAAACCAAGCCGCCATTAACGATAGCCCAACATATCTCAATCGCCCCTTGTTAGTTTAGGTTGAGTAATATTATGGATTTACTTCAAAATCCCACAAAAAAAAAAAAAAGGAAGTGACGGGGCAATCCCAATCCTTCTGTTCGAAAAATAAAATTACTTCACCCTTTTACTGACGGCCATATCGCTCGAATAAGAAAAATCCTGTCAATAATTATCGACTAACTACAATTAACATAAAATTATTATTATTATTTTAATTAATTTCAAAGGAGGCTCTCAAAACACATATCAATGAAACTTTAAAAACAATAATTAGTTAAAAAATAATTTTCTGTCAATTAAAGACTCATTTATGATCGTTGTTGGCTGCTAAAACGTGATTTTCGACTTTAAATAATCTTAATCCGACTTTGGTTTGTTGGAAAAGCTGTTTCTGGATAGTTAAGAGCAAACCAACCCCAAAAATATTTTATATGGTGACTTTGGGTGAGTAGTTTACGGTCTAAAGTTAAAAATATTAAATATTCTTTAAATAATTCATAAATTACAAAATTATATATATTCATAATATTCTTATGATGTGTATAAAAAGAATTATTTATCAAAAAATTATTTATTTATTTTAAAGATATTCGTATTGGTTACAGTCACAAAGTGAGTGTTTAAAAAATAAATAATAAATAATTTTTTTATTAATATGATTAGTTTTTTAAAGGTTATGGGTGATTTTTTTTTTATAAAGTGGATAGTTTTTAAATTTTAAAAATATATAAAAAATATAAAATATCAAAATATACTAATATTAAATTTATTTTTTATTATTTTTAATTATATTTTGAATTTTTTGTAAAAAAAATAATTAAATTAACTCGTAATAGTAAATTCAACCACTTGAAATTTTAAAAGAATTAAATTTGTTTTTGAACTTTTAAGAATAAATTTCACAATAAATTTTTGCAATGTTAATTTTAATTTATTAAAATAATATTAAAACTAATTTATTAATTTCTTTTAAAATATATAATTTTTAAACATTTTATATTCTCATAATACTTTTTCCACTATATATTAAACACTCAGAGATTTTTAAAATGTAACTTTTTTCGGATCACTTTTTAAACTTTTCTTTTTAAAGCTTATTTAAACCAAAATACGGGCTTAGATATGAAAGTTGGTTAATCAATTCTGGGGTCCGTGAGTTGAAAGGATGGTCATCACTCATCGGCCATCACAAGCAAAACCACGCACCATATTTAAAAAAAAAAAAAAAAAATGAAATTTGTGCAAAAAAAAGAACTTTTTAAAATGACTAAAAAATAGGGCGATTTAATAAAAGAAATAGTTGATTACTCGGCCGTGGCGATTGCGAGGAGGACACGCAGCCCCCATTTGACGGGGCCAACATCGACGTACCAAATTGCATCCCCTTTTTCTTCGCCTTATAATTTCATTCCCCAACGAAGGAACCTTTCAATCCTAACCTAATTGAACCTTACAGGCTAACCAAAACAAACCCACAAAAAAAGAGAGGCTGTTCTCAGTTTACTTTGCTTTTGGTGGCGCGTACTGGCCACCAGCCACAATGGGCCAATCCCCTTCCGCCGCTTTGAGCAGGGAAAACTCCCTCAGCGATCGATTCAGCTTCTTGTCCTCTTCTGGCTTCATCTCCGTGGAGGAATTCCTCGATGAAATCGCGGCGAACCGGGATTACACCGCTGATATTCCCGACGAGTGTTTGGCTTATGTTTTCCAGTTCCTCGGCCCTGGCGATCGGAACCGGTGTTCCCTTGTCTGCAAGCGGTGGTTTCGCGTGGACGGTTGGAGCCGCCACCGTTTGTCTCTCAACGCCCAATCTGTGATCGTTGCTTCCTTGCCTTCGCTCTTTACGCGCTTCGACTCCGTGACCAAACTGGCCCTACGATGTAGCCGTAAATCGATCAGCTTAACCGATGATGCTTTGGTTGAGATCTCTATCCGTTGCCAAAACCTCACACGGCTGAAGCTCCGCGGTTGTCGCGAAATTACTGACGAAGGAATGTCGGCATTTGCTCAGAATTCTAAGAATTTAAGAAAACTTTCTTGTGGTTCTTGCATGTTCGGCGCCAAAGCTTTAAACGCCGTACTCGATTATTGCAAGGATTTAGAAGAGTTATCGGTGAAAAGGCTCAGAGGAATCCACGACGGGGCTGAGCCGATTGGGCCAGGAGCCGCGGCTTCTTCGTTGAAAATGATTTGCTTGAAAGAGCTTGTTAACGGTCAGTCTTTTGCACCGCTTGTGATTGCATCAAAAAACCTTAAAACTTTGAAAATTATTCATTGTTTGGGTGATTGGGATAGTGTCCTTCAATTAATTGGAAATCGGAACGGTAAAGAAAATTTTAATTATAATATCAATTATAGCCATAGTAACAGCAATCCTTTGACGGAAATTCACCTTGAGAGGCTTCAAGTAAGTGATATAGGCCTATCTGCGATTTCAAAATGTACCAAAATTGAGAATTTGCATATTGTGAAAACCCCAGAGTGTTCGAATTATGGGCTTGTTTGTGTAGCCGAGAATTGTAAGTTATTGAGGAAGCTTCATATTGATGGATGGAGGACTAATAGGATTGGGGATGAGGGTTTGGTTGCTGTAGCCAAACATTGTCCCAATTTACAAGAACTTGTTTTGATTGGTGTAAATGCTACCCATTTGAGCTTGGCGGCCATTGCATGTAATTGTTCAAAACTCGAGAGATTAGCGCTTTGTGGAAGTGGAACTATCGGTGATACGGAGATTGCATGCATTGCAGCGAAATGTTTGGCTTTGAAGAAACTTTGCATCAAGGGATGTCCAATTTCAGATGTCGCCATTGAAGCACTTGGTTCCGGTTGTCCCAATTTGGTGAAAATTAAGGTGAGGAAATGTAGAGGAGTAAGTAGTGATGCTGGCGAATGGTTGCGTGAACAAAGGGGATCGATGTTGATCAATATGGATCCTTGTGACATAGATGGTGGTTTTGAGGCCAGTGTCAGTGATGGTGCTGTTCATGAAATCGGTGTGGAGTTTCCGCAGGCGGTTGGCCAAGTAACTGGTGCAGATGCTTCAGCAAGCAGCAATGGTAGGTTAGCATTGTTGAGGTCAAAGTGGGGGCATTTTGCCAGTAGGAATATAGTAGCATGCACATTCAGGCGGTGGTCTAACAGTGATGATAGTTTCAATAGCAACCTGTGAATGATCTTTGTTGGAGTTGGAAAAATACTCCAGCTCTGATCACATTGCACCGTTGTGAGTTTGTCAGATGAGTCATTTTTGTTCGATGCCTATTTGTATTGATTGATTTAGTTTTTTTTTTTTCTTGGAAATTTGTAAACCTTGAAGGAAAGGCAATGGGAAACAAGTGGCGTAGGGTTTTCTCATTATTGCCTATAGTTGCATCTCCTTGTTCTCCCCCACCGTCCCCCTTGTTTTGTTCCATTTAATTTGTTGAATATGCAATATATTCAGCAGCTTGCATAATGTTTTTCATTATATTCTTTTTGCCGGTGCTGTTTGGAGTAATTTGGATTTAATTTGCTCTCAAAGCTATAGCTGAATTTCCATATGCTTTCATTTTTCTATGACAGTTTTGAGTGTGTGATACAAAATGGTAAACTTATCTCTTCTTTTTTGAGTTACATTTGGAAACTTGTTTTATAACTCTTGTATATATGTGTTTGAATGGTCATGTTATTGATTTGCTAGAGTCAGTGTGAATTCTATGTGAAGTCCTTCTGTCTTTGTCCTTTTGAGCGGTGACTTTGGAGAAAGAAGTTTCACTGTTGGAGTCTTAATATTCTTGGTTTCATATGGCGTGTCTGGTGGTCTGCCTGGGATATTTGAATTCTTTGACTGGCTTTATACACCCTTTACAGTTTTTTCTTTTTCCTTTGCTAGGTGATTTTGAGCTGCATTAAACCAAAATCCGGACAAATTTGTGGACGACTTTACTTGGGCTGCTGGTAATGTTAAGCTTCAATTTAGAAGTCAATAGAGATATCGAATTTGTGGATGGCCTTTCTGGAAAACTTTAGAAATGATTCTATTGGTAAGTTTCAATTTAGAAGTCAATAGAATTATCGAATTCATTGATGGCCTTTCTGGAAAAACAATAGCAATGATTCAATCTAGTTTGTTATCTTTCGTGAATGAATGATCCATTTTTGTACAGCTGTTGGGTAACGAAACAATCTTTTTTTTGGTCCATTTTTTGTTTTCTTTTCTCCTTTGATTCTTTGGTGATTACTTTTAGAATGTTTGGATGGTTTTGCATTGCAAGAATTGCAACCTATTTTTGCTTTCGTTCACTGCTGGTATCTGTGATTAGTTGTTTCTATGGTTATCGGACAAATGCGTAATTATATTTTTCCATTTTTAACAGAAGAGTCCGTAGCCTAGAAATAGTGGAGAGTTTTTCCAATTTAAAAATCTAAAAACAATGCTCCATTTCCAAATATTTCCTGGTGTAATTGAGGGAGTGCCTTACCCCTTTCGCAGACTTATCCAATAAACAGATGAAAGAGTCTTTTCTTGTGCGTGCAATATCCTACCTTGTGATGAGTTTGAAAAAAATTGATCACTTCTTCCTTATGATTTCGATAGAAGCCTGTATCATATTTTAAGTCCATAAAAACCATAAAGTGAACTTGGGCACTAAATTTCAAGTGCAAAACAGGTAAACATTTTTACCTCGGGAGAATCCCAAAGGCCCCAAGCTTAGGTCATCAGCAGGAAATCGTGTAGCAATTATATTCTCAGTGATATAAGTCATATCCAAATCAGACTCCTCTTCCTATATATCGTGTACTAAAAAATATTTTGAGCTTGTAATCTGTTATATCTCTGATATCACATAGACATATAATTCTAAAAGACAAGGGATTTCTCATCATGGTTACGAACAAACAAGTAAAAAAAATAAAAAACCTAACCAATTAGAATAAATTTAGAAGGAAAATTGCATGTTAATATCTAAATTCAATATGCCTATGATTGATGTAACATATTTTGATTAAAAATATACCGCCACTAACAACGCAATTAGGCTACCTGGTATCTTCGTGTGTTTAGCGAAACCACAATGGCGTGCTTTGACCTGCACAGCCTTCATTGAACTCCGAGCTGAGTCAATTATACCCTTTGTAAATGATTCAAGAACAGCTTGTGTTTCCACATAGGTATGTTCTGCACTGCCATCTGATGGTAGAGTCATCAATTGCAACAGCAAACCCAAGCCGACGGGTGAACTGCGCAAAAGCTGAAATCCCAGCCAGCATTTCCGGCTTGAGAGTCTTGTGCGGTGCTATGGGCTGTGGATATTTCAGATTTCTTGCCCAAGATAGTATGCCAGTGGGGGGATAACACAGATAGTGGAGTCATGCGAGGAAATATTTTGCACAATGACAGTAGGTGCATTATCACCAGCCTTTGAAGGTTCAATAGCATGACCTTTGACCGGAGTTTCAACCTCGTTAGCCTTGGCAATGGCATGATTCTTGATATCATTAGTATTAGCTAGCTGTTTAACATCATTTGCAGCAACAGCAGGGGCTCCAACATCAGAACCTTTAGCGGGAGTTTTAGATGAGGAATTAGCAGATTCTGAGTCCACTCTACAACTCAAATGCAATCCAAGTCCCAGTAGTAATCTGAAGAAAGAAAAGATAGAACTCTAAAATTATGAGTAAAATGGCATAATTCATCATCATCGAGTGCAACGCGGATTCAAGCAGTCAATCAAACCTATTCCAATAAAAAAGCAAGCATTTCCTTGTCTAACATTTTGCTCTATGAAGCAGAAATTAAGTGGCAAAAGTTAAAAGAAAAAAAATAAAAAAAAAAATCAAATAGAGCCAAAGAAAACGGTTTTAAATCCTCTCCAGCAAAATTTTTGCGCCAACGAAACCATCAAAATACCGCATTTGTGAACAGCAACCGTGCCCTTTTCGGAAAACAAGAAATGTGAAGCTTCGAACCTTTGAAATATAACAAATTTTCATCTACCGCTACTTCTTCATTGCCCGTGGAAATCAAAGTCTCAAATTCAAAATGCAATTTTGTTTTTGATAAGCGCTGGTAAATGATAATTCTAATATGGAAAATGCAATTAGAAAAAAAAAAAAAAGATCTGGAAACAAAAAGCTTAAATTACTTTCAATAAATAGTATGAATTCCACCTGCACTATTGAATTTGAAAAAAAGAAAAACATTACCGAAATTCGGATCCTTAGCTGGAAATTATACGTGGAAATTGCTGAAAGACGAAGAACAAGCAGAAGTACTGATTTTATTTGCCTGGCGTCGAAGCTCATGCCCAGAAATTAAAATAATCCGCTAATTTAGTTAATTTTTTGCTCTCCAGTACTCCGTGTAACAATATGTCAACGATTACTAACCAACAAAAGCTCCATCGTTTGCTTTGAACCGTGGCCCGATCTTTGACTAGCCGGGTTGGTCTGCTTATCCTTTTCCTTCGATAATAAAGATTTTCTCAAAAAATAAAAATAAAAACCTAAGTCAAGTGAGAAAATTAAAAAGTTTTATCAACATTTTTAAAATAGAAAAAAATACTTCTTTTGATAAGTACGAATTTTACAAGATAATAAATTAAATTTATCATTTATATTTCAATAAGCGTTGTTTTATTGTTATATTTTTAATTATTTAAAATTTTAAAGTTATACTTTTTTTTTTCAAAAATAATCATAAAGTAATTACATTTTCAGGATTATTTTGACTTTTTGAGAGTTTATTTATTTATTTACATTTAACCAAGTTGTAAATTTTAAAGTAGGGTTCGGTTTAAACGAACCCGTATATGACGATGACCGAACAAAGCCCATGTGCTGAAGCACGAGCCGAAAAATCAGAGGCCTCGAAAAAGCTTTGTACGGGTTTGTTATAGGAAGAAGACAAATATTATTTGAGTATAAACACTCGAACCCACGATAAGGAAGGAACTTTGTTTCAGGCACCAAAAATAGAAGGGAATTGGCTCTGTAATTTTTTTTTAGTGGGGGCCCGATGGAGACCGGAGCAACCGGTGGTGCCCTGGGCGGTGACGATCTATCTCCGCTGTCCCCTGCGACGGCCATATCGAGGTGGACCTTCGAGGTGTCGCGGCGGTACCAGCACGTCCTGGACAAGACGGTTCCGCACGTTCTGAACCGTTGGATCGGATGCCTGGCGGTGGTTTTGATCTACGCCGTGCGCGTTTACTTCGTGCAGGGGTTCTACATCATCACCTACGGCCTCGGCATCTACTTGCTGAATCTGCTGATGGCGTTCCTTTCTCCTCAGGTGGACCCCGAGATGCAGGATGGCCCCACGCTCCCCACCCGCGGATCCGATGAGTTTCGCCCTTTCGTTCGCCGACTCCCCGAATTCAAATTCTGGTTCGCCCTTTCATTCTTTGTGTTTAACGGCTTTGAGTTCAATAAATGATTGAGTATTATCAAAATAAAATTAGGTTTCATTGAGTTGAATTAATTAGCAGATCTTTGTGATTAAGAAACTTGCTCGATTCAAAGGTCGTCTTTTTTTTTTTTTTTTTTCCTATTAGTATTCCAAATTTTAGGATAATTTAATGTTGGAAGTTTTTGATTAATGCTGATAAATAAAGAGATCATAAAAATCTTATTTTAAAATGAAAAATTGTAAGGATTATTCCTTTATAAATTCAAAATTTTAGATGTCTGTTTGCAAGCATTTGGTAACTTTTCTGAATCAAGTGTTTCCAGTTATAGCCACATTATTTAATGTAACCTTGTCGGCTTAATAGTTTTTATTTTTTTCTCTTGTTCTTGAATGCTCAATGCCCATAGAATGGAAGTCCATGAGAATGATTAGAAATTTGTATCTTTTCCTTCCATTTCTAAGGTACATGTCTCACATACTCTTCACTTGTCTGCTGGATGGTGTCGGCGTGTAGAAAGTTATGCTATAAAATGTGCTCTTCCAGGGGAACTATTACTAGTTCATAAAACTAATGGCAAAATTCGGGTTTATGAGTCCGATTTTGATTCTTCAACTTTGATGTTTCCTAATACCATTGTGCGCTGCGCTCTATATTATTTCTTTTTGAATATATGTGAAACAAAGATAGGGAGAAACAAGTAGCGCTTCTTTCCGGCATCTACATTTTTCTCTACTTGCTTGTTCATTGTCTATGGCAGTTTCATAACGCAAGGTGCATGTGCAGCGTATACAGGGTGCCTGTGAAACCCAGTTGTTTATTTTTTGCAAATTTGATGCTTAATGCGAACATTTTTTTTACTCTCTTATGTGTCCGTTTCTTTGTGAAAGGTACTCTATTACGAAGGCCTTCTGCATTGCTTTTGTGATGACATTCTTCAGTGTGTTTGATGTGCCTGTCTTTTGGCCTTTGCTCCTTTTCTATTGGCTAATGTTATTCATCCTAACCATGAGGAGACAAATACTCCACATGATCAAATACAGATACGTTCCTTTCTCATTCGGGAAACAGGTATTTCTTATACCATCTTCCTTTGTGACTGGCAGATACTATATTCGGTTTTCCTATTTTTCAATTGCACGATTGATTGTGCTAAATATATGTATTGTTCTTTGTTTCTTTTCTTAGCGATATGATGGCAAGAAGGCATCTTCAACGGAAAGCTTGAACATTCCCAGGGATTAAATTCCTTAGGGGTGTGTGCGCGCACGTGTGTGTGTGTGTGTGTGTATATATATATATACACATACATCATATTTGAGTCTCATTGTTTAGAGGTTATGTAATTTCTCTTTTATTCTCGTTCTCCTGAATTTCTGTAGGATATGCTGGTAGTACATGTTCTCTTAGACGATCATCAGTCGTGCATTGATGTTCGTTCATTTTCACCTGCGTTTTACTGGATTAGCTTTCGGATTTAGAGGAGAAGTTTAGCTTAGATAAAAACTAAAGTTATCGCCAAAGAATGCTTTGTATGGAAGGGGACATGATGCAACATTTCTCGTTGCCCGTAACCTTCATCTAATGACATGTATTTTACTGAAGGATAATACCAATCAAGCAGTGCAGTTGGTTCAAATAAACTTCTTGTTTCTTGGGGGATGCTTTTTACCTCAGCAAGCACCATATCCATGAGAAGGAACATCAAATGGATTGCTGCAATTAAGATGACGACGTGGCTCAAATGCAATTAAATAGAGGAAAAAGTGACCTTGGTTCTGTTCCGTCAAGAATGCGAAGACTCCCATTCTTAGAACTTAATCGTCCCCAAAGCGATCACTCTCCTTTTTCTTGAACTTAATTAATAACAGGCAGGCTCTCTGAAATTTTAGGCCATTTTTTGAGGATATGTTAAGGTTGTCGTCATGTTCATGGAAAAAGCTGAAATGTCAACCAATAAGCAATTACCGATGCATTAGCAAGTTATAAGCTTGAAGCCTCGTAATTATCACCAAAAACGAGAGTTGTAGGATGATCATAGTTAGGCAATAATCCAATTGATTCGTTCTAACAAAAAAAAAAATATTTCCCCACAGGAAATAGCAAAATAGAGTATTTGATTTCTTCACTTTTATTTAGATTAAAGGTTGTAAGATCGGTGATAGCTGGTCAATCTGATGCCAGTATTATAATAATAATAATATAAGCCTAGGAACCCATCCAATAAATCTGCCTACCCTGTTCTCATGATTTCATTGGCTGTTTACTTATAGAATGAAAAACCAAATACCCAAGCTTCCTTCCAAGTGACTTTCTTGACAAATCTTTAAAATGGTTGGCATCTGCCAAGTGCCAAGGCAGCATTGGCTTCGAAAACGCAGCCTCACCTAAACTCATTTGCTTCATTTCTAGTTCTAGACTACACAGAAATTTGAGAGAGAGACAAAGAGAGACCTTGGTATTTATTCCCAACTTTTAACTGTTAGTATCAACTTCACGAACAAAAACTAGAAGAAAGAATAAAGAAAAAACAATACTCAAAATCTCGCATGCATTTCTTGGTAAGGATCTCTAGACTCGAGATAGTTAGAAGATTTTTGTTTGTTGTTTTGCTCTTCGTCAGTGAATCAAACCGAATTCCACATGTAATATAATACATTTAATTCAGCACTTATTTTGATTAATTTGCAATAATCATCAGACTGAAAATGTTAATAATCTTGATGTAGTATCTACCAAAAACCAATCACTGAAAACAACTCTATAATTCCTATTAAAAGATCATGTATAAATTTGTAAAAAGCATGTCAGACACAAGCTTCTCACAAGGCAAGCGAGAGAGACTTGGCTGACATGCATCCTCGATGAAGCAGAATATCAATCACTCCAAGAAACTATAGATGAAAAAAAAAAGGAAAAAAAGAAATAGTTGAAACTCAGGAGGAACTCAAACAGAAATGCATGTACAGACTTGCCTGCTGTGAAACCTGATAAAGACCATCTGCATTCCCCATGTCAATCAAATTTCTAGGCGCAACAGTTTCAACTCGGTCAAGGCATAGATTCCCAGCGTATGATTTTAGTTTTGTTCAGAATGTCTTGTCGAAACATGTGTGCCTGTTCTTGCTTCATCACGCTTTCTTTTACTACGACGTTTTGATCTGGATGTTCGTGTCTTTGCAGTATGCTTGACTATTGCCCCTTGGATGCCCATCACTGGTTTTTCATTAGCAGGGAGCTGAGGAGGAGCATCTGGCCATGGAGTGTGTTTCGATGGAACAGTGATCTCCAAAGGTGGGTCAATTATCCATCTGCATGACGTACAAAATAATGAGTAGATGGCATGGGAAGGCAGCTAAGCCATAGAAACTGATTTGAGTCGTCAAAGTTGAAAACCAAAAACAGACCATGAAATGCGTAACATGCAAAAGCATGCATGATATGTTTATGTCCAAGAAACATCCTCAATAAAGCTAAAGGTTTTTCAGTATCGGCACAGATTTAGCTTGCTGCTAATCCAAATTAATTTACCTCATGGAAGCTACAAGATGCATACAAGGA